>AWOL01S0021840.1:76946-88684 GCA_000715115.1 Nicotiana otophora | reverse complement strand
GGGGGGGGGAGGAGTGAAATGTTGTACTCAACTCCACCCGAGTTCCTAACTCATGTTGTACGGCTCTACAGAACTGCGATGTAAACTGCGTACCCCGGTCAAAGATGATTGATACCGGCACGACATAAAGCTTGACAATCTCGCGAATATAAATCTGAGCCAGCTGGTCCGAAGAGTAAGTAGTCACCACTGGAATGAAATGAGCTGACTTTGTCAATCTATCCATAATCACCCAAACTGCATCGAACTTCCTCTGGTCCGTGGGAGCCCAACACCAAAATTCATAATAATCCGCTCCTATTTCCACTCCGGAATCTTTAGCTTCTGAAGTAATCCACCTGGTCGTTGATGCTCATACTTCACCTACTGGCAATTTAGGCACCGAGATACATACTCCACTATGTCCTTCTTCATTCTCCTCCACCAATAATGCTGCCTCAGGCCATGATACATCTTTGCAGCACCTAGATGAATGGAGTGCCATGAACTGTGAGCCTCCTGAAGAATTAACTCACGCAAGCCATCTACATTGAGCACACATAGCCTGCCCTACATCCGTAATATACCGTCATCTCCAATAGTGACCTTCTTAGCATCGTCGTGTTGAACCGTGTCCATGAGGACAAACAGATGGGGGTCATCATACTGACGCTCTATGATACGATCATAAAGAGAAGACCGAGAAACTACACAAGCCAAAACTCGGCTCGGATTAGAAACATCCAATCTAACAAACTAATTGGCCAAGGCCTGAACATCCAAGGCTAAAGGCCTCTCCGATATCGGTAGATATAGTAAGCTTCCCAATCTCTCCTCCTTACGACTCAAGGCATCGGCCACCATATTGGCCTCCCGGGATGATATAGAATGGTGATAGCATAGTCCTTAAGAAACTCCAACCACCTCCGCTGCCGCAAGTTAAGATCCTTCTGTTTGAACAGATGCTGTAAACTCGGGTGATCGATGTAAACCTCACATGGAACACCGTACAAATAGTGCCACCAGATCTTCAAGGCATGAGAAATAGCTGCTAACTCAAGGTGGTGGACAAGATAGTTCTTCTCGTGCACCTTCAGCTGTCTAGACGCGTAGGCAATCACCCTACCATCCTGTATCAATATCGCACCGAGACCAATGCTCGACGCGTCACAATACACAATATAAGACCCCGAACATGTAGGCAACACCAACACTGGGGCTGTAGTCAAAACAGTCTTGAGCTTTTGAAAGCTCTCCTCAAACTCCTCAGTCCACCTAAATGGAGCACCCTTCTAGGTCAGCCTGGTCATAGGTGCTTCAATAGCTGAGGACGGTCTGGGCCAACTCTGCACTTCTTCAATCTTCTTCGGATCTACCTTGATCCCCTCACTCGACACTACATGACCCAGAAATGCCACTGAATCTAGCCAGAATTCACACTTTGAAAATTTTACATATAACTTCTTTTCTCTCAAGGTTTGAAGCACAGTCCTCAGGTGCTGCTCATGATCCTCTCGACTCCGGGAGTACACCAGAATGTCATCAATAAACAAAATAATGAACAAGTCAAGATAGGCCTGAAATACACTGTTCATCAAGTGCATGAATACTGCTGGGGCATTGGTTAGCCCAAAAGACATCACAAGGAAATCATAATGTCCATACCGAGTCTTTAAGGTAGTCTTCGGGATATCTGGCTCCCGAATCTTCAACTGATGATAGCCTGAACGCAAGTCGATCTTAGAGAATACTCTAGCACCCTGTACATGATGAAGTAGGTCATCAATACGTGGAAATGGATACCTGTTCTTCACTATAACCTTGTTCAACTGGCGAAAATCAATACACATATGCATGGAACCATCTTTCTTTTTTACAAATAAGACTGAAGCACCCCAAGGCGACACGCTAGGCCGAATGAAGCCCTTATCAAGCAATTCCTACAACTGTTCCTTTAACTCTTTCAACTCTGCTGGGGCCATACGATAGAGTGGAATAGAAATGGTCTGAGTGACCGATAACAAATCAATACCAAAGTCGATATCTCTATCGGGTAGCATGCCCGGAAGATCCGCCAGGAATACATTTGGATAATCCCTCACTACTAGAACTGACTCGATGGTAGAAGTTTCAACACTATCATCTCTCACATATGCTAGATACGCATCACACCCTTTCTCAACCATCCGCTGGGACTTTAGAAATGAAATACCCCTGCTAGGAACATAATGTAAAGTACCTCTCCACTATAACCGCAGTAGACCTCACATAGCCAACGTCACCGTCTTGGCCTGACAATCAAGGATAACATGATAGGGAGACAACCAGTCCATGCCCAAAATAATATTAACATCTACCATAATGAGCAACAATAAATCAACTATGGTCTCAAAACTACTAAGAACAACCAAACACGACCGATACACATGGTCAACAACAATAGAATCTCCCACAGGTGTAGACACATAGACATGAGAACCCAAGGAATCACATGATACACCTAAATATGGAGCAAAATAAGATGACACGTAGGAATAAGTGGAGCCTGGATAAAATAAGACTTATGCATCTCTATGACAGACTGGAACAATACCTGTGATGACAGAGTCAGATGCAACTACCTCCATCCTACCAGGAAGAGCATAGTATTTGGCCTAACCTCCCCCTCTAGGGTGACCTTTGCCTACTCGACCTCCACCTCTAGCTGGCTGTGCAGGTGGGGTGGAAGCTGGTGCGGCGACCATGTACTGAGAAGCCTGAGGACCCGGTGGAATACGCGGAGCCTGAGTAGTTTGTGAAGGTGCACCCCTCATGAATATGGGGAAATCCCTTACAGTATGATGAGTGTTACCACACTCAAAACAACCTCTCGGAGGACATAGCTGCTGTGGCTGGATCGAGCCTGATCGACTGGACTGACCAGTGAAAGCACTCCATGCAGGAGGTGCACTAGATAATGGTGGTGTATAATAGGGAGTTTGAGGCATAGGGGTGGCTGGAATACTGCTGGAAGCTGAAAGGGAGAAATGAACAGGGCGACTCACATAGCCCTACCATGACGAGCTGCAGCTGGGGCATGGGTACCACTATATGTGCCAGACTCTCGAGACCTCTTGGTCTCCATCTCCTCTCTCTCCCGAGTCAACATACCCTCTAATCTCCTAGCTATCCCCATTACCTATGATGTCCATCTCCAACTCTCGGGCCATGCTAAATATGATACCGGATTGAGCCCCTCGATAAATCAACGGACCAACTCTCAAACAGTAGCAACCAAGGCTAGTGCATGCCTAGCCAAATCACTGAACCGGACTGTATACTCCGACATGGTCATAGAGCCCTAGTGCAACTGCTGAAACTCTGCGCGCCATGCATCTCTGAGACTCTGGGGGACATACTCCCTCAAGAACATATCTAAGAACTGAGTCCAAGTGAGTGAAGCTGCCTCGTCCAGACTGCCCAACTCATATGCTCGCCACCATTGATAAGCCGCTCCCATAAGTTGGAACGTAGTGAAAACTACCCCACTATACTTCGCAATACCCATAGTACGGAGGATACGATGGCACTCCTCAAGCAAACCCTGGGCATATTCTGATGCCAAGCCAATGAAAGTAGGAGGGTGGTACTTCTTGTACCTCTCGATCCTGAGTTGCTCCTCCTCAGAAGTTGCCGCCCTAACTTCGAGCTGAACTGGGGCTACCGGCTTCACTAGTATGACCTATGGGACTTGGTCAACATGGAACCACTGCTCTGGGGTATAGACGGCGGGAGTCAGTGCTCCTCCCCCCCGTCCTGATATGTAGTAGGAGAAAGTGGTATCAACCCTGCCTGAGCTAAAGTGCCGAACATACTTAGAAACTGGGCAAGAGTCTCCTGAAGAACTGGTGCAGTAACAGGCAGCTCAGGTGTCTGCCCTCCAACTGGAGCTACTGGTGGCTCCTCTATAGCAGCTCGTGCGGGTGCTCTGGCTACACCACATGAATGTTTTCGACCTCTACCCCGGCACCGGCCTCTCACGGCCCTAGCAGGGGGCACGTGTGTCTAGTCGTCTGATCCAGTTATACGTGTCCTCACCATCTGTGAGAGAATAAAAAGAGAGAAATTTAGAATTCGAAGTCAAAGATTTCGCACGATAAGGAATCAAAGAATTATAGCTTTTCCTAATAGTCCCATAGCCTCCCGTAGATAAGTACAGACGTCTCCGTACCGATCCGCGAGCCTCTACTAAACCTTCTTGTGACTCATAACACCTATGAACCTAAAGCTTTAATACCAACTTGTCAGGACCCCAAATTCCCCCCGTAAGATATAGTGACGGCACGTAGTCTCTAAGACTAGGTAAGCCTAACAATATGCAAAAACATTAAATAAGAGATTAAAACTTGAACATCCCAACATTTTAATAACAAAATCTACCAAAACTCAATACGTACAATCCCAAAACCGGGTGAGATATAAGTCACAAGCTCTAGATACAGTACCGAACAATCCTATACATCACTGTCTATCAAAATGTAATGAAATAAGAAAAGAACGGGATAGAAGGGGACTCTGAGGCCTGGGGCGCGGGCAGGTGTACCTTGAAGTCTCCAAAGCAGCAACACATCTCCCTAATATCGAGTCTCATAGGATGCACCAGGATCTGCACAAAATATGTGTAGAAGCGTAGTATGAGTACCCCACAATTGTACCCAGTAAGTGCCAAGCCTAACCTCGATAGAGTAGTGACGAGGTCGGGTCAAGACCCTACTGGGGATAATAAGAAATAAGACAGAGATAATATGATATAATGAAAATGATAGGGAAGTGAACAATAAAGAAATTATGGGAAATAACAACACGGAATCAAGGAAAGCTAATACAACACGAAAGGAAAACAAGAATTTTACATGTTAAGGAAAACAAGAACCAAACAATACAGCAAATAATGAATATCAACAGGGGCACTCCCGAGGTACCGCCTCGTAGTCCCAAATTGTAAACACAAATCACAGTCTTTTCTTATATCACCGCGGGAGCCTTTATATTTGGTTTTTGAAAATCATTTTATTGAAATAGCATCCCGCGTTTTAGCCCACCTTATCATACCGCATGGCTTCCAGTAGTTCCCCTACTAGCCACGCGTATCAAGCCCACCTTATCTCACCGCATGCATTTCAACACCCAGACCTTATATCACCGCATGCGTATCAATGATCACAATGGCACGATAGAAACCTCGTGCAACAATAACAACCACACGGCAAAAACCTCGTGCAAACAATAACAACCGCACGGCAGAAACTTTGTGCAAACGTCCAAACAATCACCTCAACAATAACACAAATGCCAAAACACAACAACTTAATAAATGATATTCCAAGGATAGAAATTTCAAGTAAAGAATTTCCACAGTTAAGTAATGAATACGGAAATCAAGAAAAACAAGTAATTCAACTAAATATGTGATACAAGTTGAAAATAGGAGATAAGACGAGTAAACATGTGAAATTAGGTTAAACATGATGACTATAACGTGCTAAAGTAACTCAATTAAGGCGTGAAAAGGAAACTACGTAGTAAAACCAGAATTTCAATATTTAGCCCGTGTACGCACTTGTCACCTTGCATACATGGCCTTCATATATCACAAATTATCACTAAAATACCAAATCCTAAGGGGAATTTCCCCCATAAGATTAGACAAGTCACTTATCTCAAACCACACCCAATCAATCAATTAGAAGGCCTTTCCCTCGATTTTCCAACTCCGAACGGCTTGAATCTACCCAAAATAATTTCATACTATAAATACAACTATAGGAAACTAGTTTTTAAAAAGCATTTAGAAAAGAATTGGAAAATCGCCCCAAAAAGTCACCCCGGGCAAGCGTCTCAGAATACAATAAAAGTCATAAAATCTGGAAACCCATTCAACCACGAGTCCAACCATACCAAATTTAACAAAATCCGACACCAAATCGTCGCTCAAATCCCCAATTTAAGCTCTCCAAATCCCTACCCTCAAACTCCAAAATTACACCTCAAAACCTCACAATCTAGGTGGAAAAATCTATGGGGAAACATAACTATTGAGTAAAAATAACAACAAGTGACTTACCTCAAGAATCCCTTCGAAATCCCTCTCAAATATCGCCTAATCCCGAGCATAAAATGTCCAAAATGAAGGAAATCACAAAACCCTTGAAATCAATATTCTGCCCAGCACTTTCGCACATGCAACTCATTTAGTCGCACCTGCGGTCTCGCAGGTGAGAGAAATCTTCTGCTTCTGTGGGTTGCCCAAGGCTCCACTATCTCCGCTTTTGCAACCACCCACGCGCTGGTACGAGTCCACACATGCGAAAATCCTACCGCCTTCGTGCTCCATAGTAATCTAATCAAATCCCACTTCTGCGCTTCCCTCGCCTCATCTGCGGCCACCTGCGAACACTACACGCTCAACTCCAGGCCGCATCTGTGTTTCACCCACTCGCACATACGATCACAACTCTGCAGGTGCGATTGCACCAGAATTGGTGAGCTTCAATAGCCTTTCAACTTCCAAGCTTGATCTCTTAACCATCTGAACTCCACCCGAGGCCCCCTGGACCTCAACTAAATATACCAACAAGTCCTAAAACATGATACGAACTTAGTTGAGCCTTCAAATCACATCATATAACGCTAAAATCACAAATCGCGCATCGATTCAAACCTAAAGAACTTTTGAACTTCTAACTCCTACTTTCGAAGCCGAAACCTATCAAATCGCGTCCGATTGACCTCAAATTTTGCATACAAGTCACAAATGACACCACAAACCTACTCCAACTTTCGGAACCCCAATCCGAGCCCGGTTACCACAAAGTCCACTCTTAGTCAAACTTCTAAATTTTCAACTTTCGCCATTTCAAGTCTAATTCGTCTACAGACCACCAAATCTCTATCTAGACACACTCCAAAGTTCAAACTCACCCAGCGGAGCTAACAGAACCATCGAAACTCCATTTCGGAGTCATTTACATACAAGTAAACATCCGATCAACCATTTTAACTTAAGCTTCCAACCTTGAGATTAAGTATCTCGACTCATTCTGAAACCTCTCCAGACCCGAACTAACTACCCCGGTAAGTCACATAGCAACTAATAAGAATAAAATCAGTAGTAAATGAGGGAACGGGGCTACAACTCTCAAAACTACTAGCCGAGGCATTACACACTTCGTCAAAACTTCTAATAATGCTTGAACCTATGGAGATTATCTTGTTATGCAGTTTGTCTACTTCTTAAAGGGAAATGCTTTTGATTGTACACTGATCTCGAGGATGGTTTCATCGATAGCTGGGAGAAAATTGAACATGAATTTCTCAATTAATTTTATAGTACAAGGAGCACTGTATGTATGGTTGAACTTACAAACACTCGTCAATGGAAGGATGAACTGGTTGTTGATTTCATCAATCGATGGAGGAATGCAAGTCTCGATTGCAAAGACAGACTTAGTTAATCTTTCGGAATAGAAATGTGTATCCAAGAAATGCATTAGGGACTTCGCTACATCCTATAGGGTATCAAACCTAAGTCTTTTAAAGAATTGGCTACACGTGCTCATGATATGGAGTTAAGCATGTCTTCAAGTGGAAATCAAGGACCACCTGTTTATGAACCTCGTAAAGGAAAGTATAAATATGAAATAAAGAAAGAAGGCAAATTTGTGCCAAAGTCCGAGAGCAAGGAATCAATGAATGTTAATGCCTCGTCATTGAAGGTCACTACAAAAGTTAGTAACAAGCAAAGTGTGAAGACAACGTCTTTACATAATAAGGCTGGCCGGAAGTTAACTCTAAAGGAAATGCAAGCAAAAGAATATCTATTCTTGGACTCTGATGTTCCAGTAATTTTTCAAGAACTCCTTGAGTTGAAACTCATTGAGTTACCTTACATGAAGTGGACAGACGAACCTGGAAGAACTAATGATCCAACTTATTGCAAGTATCATCAGTTGATTAGCCACCCTATTGAAAAGTGCTTCATCTTCAAGGAGAAAGTGATGGACTTGGCCCCTGAAGGAAAAATGCTGCTCGAGGATGAGAAAGAAATTTCGAATCAAGTCTCTGTCACTTTTGGTTTACTTGATCCCATCGTCCTTTGTAATTTTGTCGAACTACATAATGTGATGGCATCCAAAATGCATCATCACCAAATATGATTAAATTTGGTGACTTTGAACCTATCGATGTGAGCAAACCATTGCTTCTCCCTATAGTGAATGAAGTAATCGTGGAGGAAGGAGCTCAAGAGGAAAGTAAATCACGTGATGGTCAAACTGATGATGAAGGTTGGATTCTTCTAACTTGGTAGAGATGCTGTAAGACAAATTCACAAGGGAGTCAAATAATCAATTGACTAGGGAAAAATGGTGAAAAGATGCGAGAAGAAAATGATAAAGAAGAATTGGAAGAAAACAAAAATGGAGGAGAATCACTATCAAAGGATATGTCGTCCAGTGACATTGGATGAATTTCTACCAAGCAGGTTACACATGCAAGCTTCCTGTGAAAATATCAAGGCCTCATGTTGTAAGGTAGATGAAGAAGATACAAAGAAGAAAGATCCATCATTTCTGCCACCTCCCTTGTCTGAGAAACTCATTGAGCATCTCTCGAAAGAAGTGGACACGTGGATAAATACACCATAATCGTCCCTTGTTTATGGTTGGATTTGTGCGTGAGCAGAGAATAAGTAGAATTTTGATTGATGGTGGATCTGGCATCAATATTCTCCTAATCCGTACTGTCAAAGAGTTTGGCATACCGATGGATAAAATATGTGAAAGTCGTTTGATGATTCAAGAGTTCAATCAATGAGGGCAATGAGCTATAGGGGCTGTCAAATTAGAAATCAATATAGGAGATATGCATTCGAGCACATGGATGCACGTGATCGATGCAAAGACCTCATTTAATATCTTATTGGGAAGCCATGGATACACAAGAACAAAGTGGTTTCATCCACCTACCATCAATGTTTGAAGTACTGTGAAGATTGGGTCGAAAAGAAGATAGTTACTGATTATAAGCCCTTTACCGAGGCTGAATCATACTTTGCCGATGCAAAATTCTACTTAAAGAATTATGTCTCAAAGAAGGTTAAGGTTAATAACGTCATACCGACCAAAAGTATTGCAAAGAAGGCTGATATTACAAGTGGTAAGGCAAAGATTACGGTTACAAATTGTAACGACCCAGCCGGTCGTTTTGAGAATTTAAGTCACGTACGATGGCATAAGGACCTGAGCAGCTTCGTATTATGTGTATTGACTGCATGCGTGGTTGAATTCAGTTACCGGATGATTAAGAGTGATTTGGGACACTTAGTCCCTAAAACGGAAAATTAAGTCTTAGAATTTTGACTGTAGTCAAAACTATGTGAAGATGACTCCGGAATGGAATTTTGTCGGTTCTGTTAGCTCCGTTGGGTGATTTTGGACTTAGGAGCGTGTCCGGACTGTGAATCTGAGGTATGTAGCTGATTTAGGCTTGAAATGGCGAAAGTCAAATTTTTGGAGATTTGAACCGGAAGTGGACTCTTTGATATCGGGATCGGAATGCGATTCCGAGAGTTGAAACAACTCCATTATGTTATTTGGGACTTTCTTGCAAAATTTGACGTCATTTCAGGTTAATTTGATAGGTTTCGACATCGGTTGTAGGAATTTGAAGTTTCAAGTTCTTTAAGTTTGAATGAGAGGGTGATTCGTGATTTTAGCGTTAGTTGATGTGATTTGTGAGCTCGACTAAGTTTGTATGGTGTTTTAGGATTGGTTGTTATGTTTGGTTGAGGTCCCGGGGGCCTCGGGTGAGTTTCGAGTGCTTAACGGATCAAAAGTTGGATTTGCGTTGCTGCTTAAGACTTCAGGCATCTGTCATTTTCGCACCTGCGGTGGAGAGAATGCAGGTGCGTGAGCGCACATGCAAAGAGGCAAGTGTAGAAGCGGAAAAATAGAGGAGTGCTCGGGGTCGCAGGTGCGAGGTAAATTCCGCATATGCGATGCCCGCAGATATGTTATGGTCATCGCAGGTGCGCAAGGTCCACAGAAGCGGAAGGGCTTTCCGCAGGCGTGCACGCGCAGGTGCCGCCCTTTTTTTTCGTAGGTGCGAAGGCAGATGGGGTAAGTGATTTGCGCAGATGCGCACATTTTGCCGCACAAGCGCACCCGCAGGTGCGGAAATACCTAGGTAGTGGTTAAAACCAAAGGGCTTCACGATTAATGTCATTTTGGACTTTGCAACTCGGTTTAGGGAAATATTTGAGAACATTTTCGAGAGATTTCTTGAGGTAAGTCCCTTGTGCTTATTTTTGATCAATAATCATGCTTCCCTATATATGTTTCCACCTAGTTAGTGTGTATTTAAGGTGGAAATTAGAAGTTGGAGGCTAGGGATTTGGGAGTTTGAATTGTGGATTTGGAGAATCATTTGGTGTCGGATTTTAGTAAATTTGATATGGTTAGACTCGTGACTGAATAGGCTTTCGGATTTTATGACTTTTACCCTATTTCGAGACATGGACCCGTGTCAACTATTTATGGCGAATTTCAAAATTTTTATTAAAATATTGATTTAATTAATTAGATGAGTCTATTATGATTGTAATTATGATATGTAATTGCTTTTGGCTAGAGTTGGGCCATTCAGAGCTGTATATTCATGGAAAGGGCATTCTTACTGATTGATTGAGCTTGACTTGAGGTAAGTATCTTGCCTAATCTTGTGTGGGGGATTTTTCCTTAGGATTTGAGTCTTCTATGTTGATTGTAGTCCATGTACGCGAGGTGACGAGTGCGTGCTCGGACTTATTTGTGAAAAGTTGGCCTTTTAGGATTCTTAGATCCTTATATTTACTGAGTATGAAGTTGTTCTTGATATGATTTAAGTTCCTATTTACTAGTCTCACCTCTACATGCTTTAATTGGAATTAATTATTTTCAGGATTTACACTTATTGCCTATCTAACTCTTATTTGACTTAACTGAAGATTTTACCTCCTCTATTATCATGCTATATTTTCATAACTGCTTATCTTTAATTGAAATCATTATTTTCTCATCCTATAAATGTTTAGTCTTAATTTGAGTTATGATTATCTTACGTTGCTTTTCCTTCCTTGAATTATTGAATATTCCTCATAATTGCTCAATCTCAAAAGGAGTTTAGATAACCTATATCTTAGTTGACTTGCCATTATTTGGAACTATTTGACTCGTGTTGCCTTCTTATTGTTGACTTGAATATTGTGAAATTGTTTCTATATTTTATTTTTGTTTTCCCTTGTTAAGCTGTTCTCCTTGTGCCTAGCATTCTTTATTGTGGTTATTCCTTGTGAATGAGCTCTACCGTTGTTGTAATTTAAATTCTTGAGTTGATTTGCTCGCCGTACTTTGCATTTCTATCATTGTTGCTTTTGTACTCGTTGTGGTGATGTACGAGGTTTCTGTCGTGTTATAGTTGTTATCTCTATTGTTGCACTGCATATTTACTTTGGGACTACGGACGTATTCCGGGAGATCCCCCAACACTGCATATTTAAATTGGGACTACAGACGTATTCCGGTAGATTCCTCAGCACTGCATATTTAAATTGGGACTACAGACGTATTCTGGGAGATCCCCCTGTCTTGCATGTTTACTTTGGGACTACAGGCGTATTCCGGGAGATCCCCCAAAACTGCATATTTATTTTGGGACTACGGACGTATTCCGGGAGATCCCCC
>AWOL01S0021840.1:62175-75442 GCA_000715115.1 Nicotiana otophora | reverse complement strand
CCCTCCCCGTACTGCATAATTAATTCGGGACTACGGGACGGTATTCCGGTAGATTTCCCCTGTGGTTATATTTGTGTTCGAAGCTGCTAATCTTCCAGGCTTAGTTGTCACATGGTGACTTATATTCGAAGGATATTACTTGAAAAGTTTATATTTGAAAAGTATTTATCTTGAAGGAACTATGTTTGAAGGATATGTATTTGAAAGGGTTATACTTGAAAAGTATTTATCTTGAAAGAACTATGTTTGAAGGCTAATTATTTGAAAAGTTTATATTTGAAAGATTTTTATCTTGAAAGAACTATGTTTGAAAGATATTTATTTGAAGGAAGTATATTTCAGAAAAAATTTCTTATTGGAAAGGATTATATTCTAAAGACCTCAATTTTAAAACTTATGGGTGAAAGTTTACACTTGAAGGATTTGACTAAATTATTGGGGGTTTGTTGACTGAGACCTGATGTGAAAACTATTGCAGCTGTTGAGTTACTACTTTCCTTTACTGTATCGTGATTTTCGGATTTGGGTTGTGTTTCCGTTCATTCTTCAGTGTCTTATTCTGGTGTTCCGTTGTTACTTGTTGTTTTTCCTTCCTTATTGCAGTTGCTATGTCGTTAGCCATATTGCGGGGTCCTTAGATAGATATCATGTCCTGTTATCCCTATACTTATGCTTGTTCAGTTTATTAGACCAGTGGGTGTCTTGACTAGTCCTCGTCACTACTTCACCGAGGTTAGTCTTGATACTTACTGGGCACCGCTGTGGTGTGCTCATGCTACTCTTCTACACATTTTTTATGCAGATCTAGGTATTTGTTCGTTAGCTAGCTATGTGGACTGTTGCTGCGGAGATTTAAGGTAAACCTGCCGCTGCGTTTTCAGGCTTCAGAGTCACCTTCAAGTTTTCGTTTTGCACTGTTTATTCTTATTTCTGGATAGTTGTATTTAGAAGTTTTTCTAGCAAACACTCTATAGAGCTTATGACTTGTACTACTGGTTTTGGAAATTGTAAGAGATTTCTATTTAACTTGTTAGATGTTATTTAAATAATGTTATTTCAATTAATGTTAGGCTTACCTAGTCCATAAGACTAGGTGCCATCATGATACCAAACGGAGAAACAAATTGGGTCGTGACACAAATGATCAAGTGCTTTATGATAGGAACAAGATAAATGAGGCATCCTCAAGTAAGAGAGTGACTCCTATCTTCGCTATGACCCAAAGGCAACAAAGACAGAAGATCCATCTTTAAAACTACAAAGTAATGGGTTAGGAGACTTAACCTTTCCTATCAAGCGAATTGATGCAATTAAGTCATCCACAAAGTTCCTCAAAGGGTTTGTCAAATCATCAAACCAAGGTTCACTTATAAATCTAGCACTTCCTGCAAAGCGCACAGACGAGGGCTTTGACTCAAATGCCTACAAGTTGTTAACAAAAGCTGGATATGATCCCAATGAACCATCCAAGTTGGGAAAGCTCCCACCTGAAGCTTCAAACCCTACTCATAGGATGATGATGGATAAAGGGTACCCACTGAAGCAATCACGTGAAGGTTTGGGTTACAAACAAGCCCCGACAATCCGTATCTCCATTAAAAGAGAAAGTTGTAACTACATTACTACTAAAGAAGTATCTACGATGCTTAATGAGAAGCATTCTATGTTTGATCGACTTACGAAACCAAGGACCTCGGTCTTTGATAGTTTGGGACCATTGAAGAAGGAAAAGAAGCGTCATGGAACTAATAGAAGAATTGGAGCACCTATCTTCGCTAAAAAGGAGATTTTGACCACAGACAGCCCAGGTCTGATTCCTTCTAGAATGAGGCAAGAGACAAAACTTGTAGTTTCGTGTGGAGAGGTCCCCAAAGCAAAGGCTCATACTATAGTCCACACTAAAGAACTGGAGGAAGATGAAGAAAGTGTGGGGTCATGATATCATATCACCATTCATGACAAACAAAATGCTTCATCTTATACGAAAGTCGAGGAAAAGTGCCTTGATATTTATGTAAGTCATCACATATCTTTCAATGATGGTGATACTCAAGATGATGAAGACGCTAAAGATGTACCACCTTAGCTTGAATAAGGAGTGAAGATAATGGTTTATGCACTAAAAGAAGTAAATCTAGGAGTTGTTGAAGATCCAAGGCCCACATATGTAAGTGCCTCTCTAACCGGAGATGAAGAGAGCAAATATATTGAGCTACTTAAGGAGTCCAAAGACGTATTTGCTTACAACTACAAAGTGATGCCAGGTTTAGACCCCAAGGTGGTTGTTCATCATCTTGTTGTCGAACGAGGTGCTCGTCCCGTGAAGCAAGCACAACATCGCTTCAGACCTGAACTGGTTCCTTTGATTGAAATCAAAGTTAACAAGCTTCTTGAGGCTGTTTTTGTTTGTGAAGTAAATATCCTACATGTATTTCAAGCATCGTCCCTGTAAGAAAGAAGAATGGCCAAATCTGAGATTGTGTTGACTTTGGGGACCTAAATAACACTTGTCCTAAGGATGAATTTCCTCTTCCCATCCCGAATCTCATGATTGATGTCGCAACTAGATATGAGGCGATGTCTTTTATGGATGGTTCGCCAGGATATAATCAAATTCGCATGGTACCGAAGGATGAAGAACTTACCGCCTTTCGAACCTCTAAAGGTATATACTGCTACAAGGTAATGTATTTTGGTTTGAAAAATGCTGGTGCTACATATCAATGTGCCATGCAAAATATTTTTGACGACATGCTTCACAAAAACGTGGAGTGTTATGTTGACGACTTGGTGGTAAAGTCAAGGAAGAAAGATGATCACTTACAAGATTTGAGGGAGGTATTCGAATGGCTTCAGAGATACGAACTCAGAATGAATCCGTTGAAGTGCGCCTTTGGGATTACTTATGGAAAGTTCCTTGGTTTTATTGTTCAACACCGAGGTATCAAAATTGATCAAGCTAAGGTGGATGCTATCTTGAACATGCCCGAGCCTAAGGATATTCATGAATTAAAAAGCTTACAATGTAAGTTGGCATATTTTAGAAGATTTATTTCGAATCTGGATAGAAGATGCCAACCGTTCAATCACCTCATAAAAAAGGAGTTCTTTTGAATGGGACCAATCTTGTAGGAATGCTTTTGAAAGAATTAAATCCTATATGATAAAGCCACTAGTACTGGAAACCCCCATACTTGGAACACCATTAATATTATACATTTCAGCACATGAAAGGTCAGTAGGAGCACTTATGGCTCAAGGAAACAATGAAGGCAAAGAAAATGCACTTTATTACTTGAGTAGGATGATGACACCAAATGAGCTCAAGTATTCACCTATCGAGAAGTTATGTTTGGCACTTGTATTCTCTATTCAGAAGCTGAAGCATTACTTCCAAGCTCACGTTGTGCGACTCATCTCAAGAGCGAATCCTATCAAGTTTGTCATATCTAAACCTGTCCTAACTCATCGATTAGCGAGGTGTTACCTCAAATTTTAACAATTTGAAATTGTGTATGTTGTTAAAAAGGTGTATCTTGAAGATGTAATGGTCATATAAATTCAACCTCCTTGGAAGATGTATTTTGATGGCGCTGCACATCGTGAAGAAGCTAGTGCTGGAATAGTGTTTATCACTTCTCAAGGAGAAGTTTTGCCGTATTATTTCACTCTGACACAACATTGATCCCTTAACGTTGCCATAATATTGTTGTGGACATGAAACAATTCCAACTACAAGTTTTTGAAGATTCCAAGTTAGTGATCAACCAGCTTTTTGGGTAGCTATGAGGTTAAGAAGCTAGAGTTGGTCCCAAGAGATTGGTAAGTTGGTTTGGAGAGGTAATTGTTCAACACGTGCCGAGAAAGAAAAATAAGAGGGCTGATGCATTAGCAACCTTAGCTTCTACATTATCTTTGCCTGATTAAATATAAGTCATTTTTTACCAAAGATGGGTAGTTCCTCCATCTAATGACTATGAAGAAGAAGAAAGAAAAATTGAGCATCTTGCTGCCGTTATTGAGGTTGAAATTGAAGATTGGCGACAACCATTAATCGATTATCTTTGTTATGAGATATTGCGTGAAAATCCTTAAAGGAAGACAGAAAACCTAAGGAGAGCCCCTCGTTTTCTTTGTTAAAAAGATACACACTACAGAAGATCATTTGATGGAGTGCTCTTACGTTGTTTGGGGGTCGATGAATCATATTAAGCCCTGCAAGAAGCACATTCCGGTGTATGTGGAGCACATCAATCTGGGCCAAAACTTCATTTCCATATAAAAAGAATGGTCCTGCTAACTTCATACATTGTTGGTCCATTTTCAAAGTCTTCTGGTGGACATTTACACATTTCGGCCGCAACTGATTACTTCTTAAAGTGGGATGAAGCTGTTTCTCTTAAGGAAGTAAAGAAGGATAATGTGGCTAACTTCATCCGAGTCAATATTATCTATTGCTTTGGCATTCCTCGATATATATTGATGAACAATGGTAAGCTATTTGATAACAATTTGATGAATAAATATGTGATCTTTTTGGCTTCAAGCAACGCAATTCCTCGATGTATTACGTTGCTGCCAATGGACTTGCTGAAGCATTTAACAAGATGCTCTGCAACTTGTTGAAAAAGGTTGTCTCTAAGTCTAAGAGAGATTGAAATGAGAGAATGGAAGAATCTCTTTGGGCATATAGGACCACATATCGCACACCAACGCAAGTGACTCCTTATTCGTTTGTTTATGGAGTTGAAGCAGTCCTTCTACTTGAGCGTCAAATCCCATCGTTGCGGCTTACAATTCAAGAAGGACTCACTGATGAAGAAAATGCTCGATTACTCCTTGAAGAATTGGAAGCTCTTGATGAAAGAGTCTAGAAGCTCAACAAAGCCTTGAATGTTATCAAGCTCGCTTGTCTCGATCTTTTAATAAAAGGGTTCGCCTTAGATCCTCCCAAGTGGGTGACCAAGTTCTTGCGGTAAAAAAGCCTATTATCACTTCTCGTCGATCTGGAGGTAAATTCTCTGCTAAGTGGGATGGACCATATATTGTACACGACGTATACTCAAGTGGAACTTAGAAGATAGTTGACTGAGAAGGTTTGCAGATTGGCCCCATCAATGAGAAATTCTATATATGATAGAATATAATTCACTTGATTGACACTTGAAAATTAGGTGTACATGTATTCTTTCATTGAACTCTCTGTCTTGTCTTGATGGCTCAATGGGGGCAAGCCATCCATGTCAAATTGAGGTCTTTGATGGAATGATTGTAGTTTCTTTAATAAGAGGCTAAATATTCAAGTTGAAGTCTCCAATTCTAAGTCAAGTTGATTTTGCCAAGTCTGTTACATCATCAATTTGAAATGTTCAAGCCCACTAGGTCTTAAAGTTATAGTCTTCAAATTTTCCATGTCTTGAAATCGAAGCCTTCAAATCTATCAAATTTTCAAGCTAAAGTCTTCAAACTTGTACTGCCTTCAAGATAAAGTGTTCAAGTTCGTAGTCTTCAAGTTAATTCTGCCAAGTCTCGAAGAAGTACGCAAGTTAAACTCTTCAAAACCACCAAGTCTTCAAGTAAAGAAGCTGACAATATAGCCTTGGGGTCTTCAAATAATTATAAAGAAGAAAAATTATTATTTTTATTCTTTGGTTGCGAGGCTTTCTTTTATAAGTGAAGTATTTGATTAGACGATATACTGGTCTTCACCTAGGACAAAGTAAAATCTTCAGCTTAGATGGTATTATAATCTTCATTTTGGACAAAATGAAGTCTTTGGCTAAGATGGTATAATGGTCTTTACCACGGATATTGTAAAGTCTTTGGCTTCGACGGTTTAATAGTCATTGCCTCGGATGATGTAAAGTCTTCTGCTTAGACGGTGTAATGGTCTTTGCTTGGATAAAGTAAAGTCTTTGACTTAGATCGTGCAGTGGTCTTCGCCTCGGACAAAGTAAAGTCTTTGACTTAGATAGTGTAATGGTCTTTGCCTCGGATGAAGTAAAGTCTTCAGCTTAGACAGTGTGATGATTTTCACATGGGACAAAGTAAAATCTTTGAGTTAGATGGTGTAATAGTCTTCGCATCAGGCAAAGTATAATCTTCGACTTAGATGGTGTAATGATCTTTGTCTCGAAAGTTGTAAATTCTTCTACTTGAGACATCGTAAAATCTTTGCCTTGACCAAGGTGAAATAAAGTATTCGCCTCAAACGGGGTAAAGTAACTCAAAGAACTTATATAATAACTGTTGTTTCCTCCTTTGAACCTGAAAAGAAATGACAACAAATAAAGAACAAAATAAATACAAGAGATGGGAAGGGATTACCTACAGGAAAAAGAAGATATTAGTATTCTTAATCCAGGAAGTCATTGACATCTTGTACTGGTTGTATAAAAAGCAAAGGCAACGATGAAATAGCATGGCAAAAATAGGCCAGCACAAGGATATGTACGCGAAAGAAAGAAAGTTAGAACGGAAATGAAAATGATTATAAGAATAAGTGCAAGGATGTCACGTTCTAACTTTCAAGTTAAGATGTCATGGTTATTAAACTATGATGCTTCAGCAAATAAAGTGAACCTAGTAAAGGAAGATTTCATTGTTTCAAGTGAGAAAATGATTCTTAGAGGCTACTGTGTGTAAAATATCAATGCCACCAAAATTTTAGAAGAAAACAAAAATCAAATAAAAAACAATCTGTGAAGAATCAGCAATTGAGAGAATAAAGCGTAACCCGCACTTGGAGTATTCCTTTGGTAACTACTTGGTAACATATAAAGCAGGAGAATCAACCGATTTTTTATGGGAAAGAGAACACTATATAAAATTCAAAAGAAACAAGATTGAGTTGAATTTACCGGGAGAAGTTTACTGACGAGTGTGCCTGTGTTTTATCAACCTGGGACGCAGGAGAAAATGTCACTTGACGTAGGCATGTGCAACTACGAGTTTCCGTCTCTGAAATGAACTCCACAACAAAACAAATTCTTCCCATAAAATAAGAATTTGAGTTCACGTAGGAGTGTACTTGGGTGTTTGAATACTTTTAAAAAAAAGATGTCAGATCCTTTATCCAATTAGATGATAAATACATCAAGGTATTGGGGAAAAAAAGGATTAAATTCCTTTCCAAATTTCATAGATAAATGCAGCATGCAAAAGTGGCTAATAAATGAATCTTTGAACTACGTGGCCTAGTTGCCACTCAAACGTTCATGGCCTTTTAAGATATTGCTAAGTTCTTGTGTGAAGCCACATGCTCAAAATGTAACGACCCGACCGCTCGTTTTGAATATTTGTACTTCACTCGGTGGTTTGAGGGCATGAGTAGCTCCATATGATGTATTACAACTTGTGTGTATCATCGGTTTCGGTTTTAGGGTGATTCAGAATTAGTTTGGAAGAATGAATTTCATTGTTGAAGCTTTAAGTTAGAAGAGCTGACCAAGTTTGACTCTTGTGTGTTTGACCTCAGATCGAAGTTTTTATGGTTCCGCTAGGTCCGGATGGTAATTTTGGACTTCGGCGTATGCCTCGATTCACATTTGGATATTTCTAGAAGGTTTCAGCACTATTTGGCGAAAGTTAGAAATCTGAAGGTTTGGAAACATTCATAAGTTTGACCAGAAGTTGACTTTAATGATATCGGATTCGGACTGTAGTTTCGGGAATTGAAATAGCTTCGTTATGTCATGTGGGACTTGTGTGCAAAATTTGAGTTCATTCGGGTTGATTTGATATGTTTCAGCACGAATTTTAGAAGTTGAAAGTTCATGAGTTCATTAAGTTCGATTTGAGGTGCGATTTGGAGTTTTGATGTTGTTTGATGTGATTTGAGGCCTCGAGCAGGTCCGTCTTATGTTATGAAACTTATTGGTATGTTTCGACGGGGTCTCGGAGGCCTCGGATGTGTTTCGGATGGGCTACGAGCTATTTCTCTATGTTTTTGGACTACTATTTTGTAGGTGTGCCTATTGTTCTTCGTGATCGCGAAGATGATGATGTGATCGCGAAAGGTTCTGGGAGTTCAGGGATTTTGTTCTTCGCGGACGCGATCGTGGGCACGCGGTCGCGATGCTTTAGCTGTCCATTGTCCGTGTTCGCACATGTATGTTCGTGTTCGCGTAGTGGAGCTGGGAGCTGGTGGACTTTTACTCACCTTGTTCGGGATTATCTATATGCGTTGGCGAAGCCTTTGGTCATTCTTCATCGCATTCGCGAGGTTTGTGCCGCGAACGCGAAGCTTTATTTTCACTAGGCAACAATTTGTTCTTCGGGATCGCGAGGATTGTTCCGCGATCGCGTAAGAGGAATCACTAGGTAGAATATAAGTACTCTATTTCGAGAGCTTTTGATATTTTATCACTTTTTGAGTTAGAGAGCTCGGATTTGGGCGATTTTCGATGGGATTTTCACGTGTTGGTTTGGGGTAAGTATTCTTTATCCGGATTTGACTATATTTCGTGATTCCATCTTTGTTTTTAACATTAAATTAGTGATTTGAATGGGTGAAAATGAGAATTTTTGTATAAACTTTCAAAAATATAAAATGAGGATTTGAAGGTCGATTTGATGTTGGAATTTGATAATTTGATATGGTTGGACTCGTATCGGAATGTGTATTCGGATTTTATAAATTTTGTCGAGTTCCAAGGTGTAGGCCGTGGGTTGACTTTTTAGTTTTCTTTAAAGATTGAAGCTTTATTATATGGAATTATTTCCTATGGTTTTTATTTATAATATGATGTTATTTAGGCTAGATTTGAGCCGTCCGGAGGTTGTTTCACACGAGAAGGTCATTTTAGAGTACCAATTTAGCTTCTTTGAGGTAAGTATATTGTTTACATATGTGCGGGAACTATCCCCTTCGGATTTGTGTTAATTGTGTTATTCGTGTTATGTGAAAGGTGTGTACGCAAGGCGATGAGTGGGTACACGGCCTATATGTGATATTTAACAGCTTTAGATTATCTAGACTCTTTCCATGCCTTTAATTGAATAGACTGGTCGTTTTGAGCAATTGCGTCCGGTTCGACAGTTTGAGGTCATGGGTAACTTCACATAGTATATTATGACTTGCGTGCATGGTCGGCTTTGGTTTTTGAGTGGTTCAAAAATGATTTTAAGGGGTGACTCTCAGTTCAGAAGCTCAAAGTTAAAAAAATTGACCAAATTTGACTTTTTAAGTATTTGACCTCGGATCGGAGATTTGATGGTTTTGGTAGGTCCGGATGGTGATTTTGGACTTGGGCGTATGCCCAGATTTATATTTGGATATTTCTAGAAGGTTTCAGCACCATTTGGCGGAAGTTGACAATTTAAAGGTTTAGAATCTTCCTAAGTTTGACCATGGTTTGACTTTAAGGCTATCAGGTTCGGATTTTAGTTTTGGGACTTGGAATAGGTCTGTTTCGTCATATGGAACTTGCATGTAAAATTTGGTGTGATTTGGAATTGATTTGATATGGTTTGGACGCTTGGATGCGATTCTAGAAGTTCTTGAAGTTCATGGTGATTTTCATGCGTTTTGGCGTCCGATTCGTGATTCTAGAGGTTAATTAGTTGTTTTAATTGCGTGAGTGAGTTCATGTTATATGTTAAGACTTGTGCGGATGTTTGATTTGGAGCTCCGAGGGCTCGGGTGCGTTCCAGATTAGTTTCAGAGTGTTTTGTTGAGAATTGTGTGTGTTGGTACTGGTGTCGTCGCATTTGCGATGAATAGGTCGCAAATGCGACCA
The DNA here is from genome assembly GCA_000715115.1 of Nicotiana otophora. Lineage (NCBI taxonomy): Eukaryota > Viridiplantae > Streptophyta > Magnoliopsida > Solanales > Solanaceae > Nicotiana > Nicotiana otophora. The sequence continues at coordinate 65,702 of AWOL01S0021840.1, read as the reverse complement.
TCACATTTGCGGACATCTAGTCGCTTTTGGGATTCTGTGTTGCTGAGGAAGAGTTCGCATTTGCGAAGAAATCCATCACATTTGCGACTGTTTGTTCTCCGCTTTTGCGAAGATGTGTGCCACTTTTGCAATGGCAGTTGTCTTCACATTTATGATAATTTAGGTCGCAAATGCAAATTTAGCAGGAAGTCCCATGATTCATTTTTACGATGAAATGCTAGCTTTTGCAGGGTTCGCATTTGCGAACCCCAGGTCGCAATTACGACATCTGCAGCTGGTCTATAGTTGAGCACTTCGGGATTTAGCTTCATTTTAACATATCCTGAACCCTAGACTCGGTAGGAGGCGATTTTGAAGAGGGTTTTCATCTACAAACTTTTGGTAAGTGATTCTAATCTATTTCTAATCATATTCCATCAATATACCTTAGATTTTAGCATCAAAATCATGTGATTCAAAGTAATTTTGTGAAACTTTGTTAAGTTTTGGAAAAATAAGAATTTGAGTTTTGAGAGTCGATTGAGACTCGGATTTTGAAACTAATCATATATATGAATTCGTGGGGTCGTGGGTAGCTGAAATCTACCGTTGGAGTCTGGCTTTGATTGGGCGGGACCCGAGTTAACTTTTGTTGACTTTTGAGCAATTGTGTAAAGATCGTAACTCTAAGTATTGGGATTGATTTTTCTTGTATTAGTTGATGTTATTAAGTCGATTTTGGTTAGATTTGTGTCGAGAGGAGGTGAATTGTGAAGGAAAAGCTATTTTTGAGTATTGATTGAGGGCTTTTGAGGTAAATATCTTGCCTAACATTGTGTGGGGGGAACTACCCCATAGGAATTGAGTTGTTTGTACTATTTGAACTACGTGAAAGGCGTGTACACAAGGTGACGAGTGTGTACACGGCTTATATGTGGAAATTTGACCGGCTTAGACTTTTAGGTTCTTATGTTCATTAAAAATAAAGTTGTCTTATCATGTTAAATCCTCCATTTGCTGAATTCCACCTTACGTGTCTTATTTGAAGTTGGTTGTTTCATGTTCCCCTGTTGTTGTCAACTAAACTCTTATAGGACTTAATGGAAGTTGTTGCCTCTTTAATTTCCATGCCATCTCTCCGTAATTATTTAACCTTAATTAGAATTATTGTTATCTCTTCCGTAATTGCTTAACCTTAATCGAAGTTATTATTATCCCATCATTGTTAATTATCATTGTTTGAGGTTATTGTTCGTGTTATCTCTTTCTTTATTGATTTTCGTTACTTGAAGTAATTGTTCATGTTATCCCTTTACTTGTTGAATTCCATTATTTGAGACTCATTTTTGAATATTATTTCTTTTATTGTGAGTTAGTATTATCTAGTATTGTGGTTATACATTATTCCTCTCATTGTTTAGTTATTTGGTGTTGAAGTTGTGAAAGTCGTTAATGCATTGAGGTGATGTTGGTTATTGTTGAAATATCTATCTTATTGAGCATTTTTCATCAATTGTTGTTGTTGATATTCTTGTGTATACGTTGTGATGGAGCCATGAGCTATTGTTGTGGAAACATTGATATTTTTGTTGTTGGCAAGTTGTGATATATGGGCACTTGTGGTGCGAATTATTATTGAGATATGATATTGACGCGCATGCAGCGATATAAGGCTTGGGGTTAATATGCATACGGCGGTATAAGGCGGGACTTATGTGTGTGTTGCTTATAGGGGAACTACGTGAAGCCACGCGGCATCATAAGGCGGGCTAAAATGTGTGTACCTATTTCGAAAAAACTGTTTTCAAAACCTATTTCAAATGTAAGGCTCACGTGGCGGTATAAGGAAAGATTGTAATTGAAATTGATAAATATGAATACGAGGCGGTACCTCGGTTGTGATTCTTGATTATACGAGGAGGTACCTCGGTTTGATTTCATTATACACGAGGCGGTACATCATTGTGATTCTTGCTGTTTATTTCTTGTTGCAAAGTGTTTTGGTGGGAATATTTCTTGTTGCTTCATTATTTATTGTTCTAGCAGTTGTTGTCCGTTCATGATCATTGTAGCCCTTTTGTTGCTTCTTTTTTGCTATTTCCATTGTTGATTTCCGGTACTAGTTCATGCTATTATCTTGGTTTCGTCTCAGCAGTTTCTTCATTTTCCATTACATATCCGTATTACATTTTCAGAGTGTCTATGGTCTGGGGGCATTGTTATTGATGATATTTGTATAGTGGTGTACCTACCTTATGTGAGTTATGTATTTTACGTTTCGTAGTGTTGTTTCCTATGTACCATTCGCCGTTTTTGCTTTTACGTGTTGACTTGAGTTATGGTAGAACACTTGTACAAGCATACACATAATTAATCACTCTTATCGATTAAAAAAGATGAATTCTGACGCTTATTGACCATTTACATGTATTCTCGTTTACTTGCCTTCTATGCGAGAGTTGTACTATTGGCACATGAGTCGTCCATGCGGTTATGCGATATTGTCACTCCCTTAGCACGTGAGTTGTCCCTGCGATTGTGAATTGTAATGTGGGCACAAGATGCCAAGTGAATTAGGACCCGTGAATTAAAATTATGAGGTGTGGTGCCTGGGGGGAACTCTTGAGTAGATCTTGTATGAAGCTGCTGTTCTTATTGAGTTGTTACTTATTTTCCTTACTTGGTTTCATTGGACTTAAACTGTATTCGGCTTACCCTACTGTATTATTACCAATTTGTTCCTTGTTGATAATTATTGCTTCTAGTTTTTTGTTGCAAGTATTATTGTCGTTTACCATGCTTAGCTCTATATTGGTATTGTTACTTGTTAGTTTCATATTTATACTCGTACATGTTGTCATGTCTAGTAGGTGTCACGACCCAAAATCCACTAAAGGTCGTGATGGCGCCTAATACCGCTGTCAGGCAAGCCAACATTGAATGATTAACTTAATTACTCATTTTAGTATTTTGAAATCATAGTTTTTATCATTAATTAGTGAGAAATAGAACTTACAGGGTAAATGATAATAATTTCACAACTACAATAATGAACAACCCGTAAGCACCCCCAAAACCCGGTGTCACAAGTGCATGAGCCTCAACTAGGAAATATAATAAAATACAATATCTGTTTGGAATACAAATTAGACAGAAGGATATAAATAACTCTGATGGAGACTCTGCAGGCTGCGGATCACAACATGAAATGCAACTAACGGTAAGTCTCCGCAATAGCCGCGCCTCTGCGCCCAAAAGACCACCCGACATATATGTATCTGCACAAAAATGTGCAGCAAATATAGCATGACTACGTAAATCAATGCGTACCCAGTAAGTATCTAGCCTAACCCCAGAGAAAGTAGTGATGAGGGGTCGACATCAACACTTACTAGTGGTCCAATAAGACAGTTATAATATGAAGTGAACAGATATGGAGCAGAGTAAACAAACGAAATAAACAAGTGTAAATACGTGATACAATCCTCTTCTCTACAATGGGCTCAAGATCTCAATTTGCAATTACCTCATCAACTGGAGAATATATA
>AWOL01S0021840.1:44908-61550 GCA_000715115.1 Nicotiana otophora | reverse complement strand
TATAATGGACCTCACCAGATAGGTGAGCAAAATTCAAATTAGGAAGATTTATAGATATACTGACTTCTTGTCAAATATTACGCACGATTCCATGAGGATAATTTTATAGAAATGCCGAGGCGTATAGCCCAATCCAATATAATTATTAAATTGTGCACTGCCGAGGATCGAACGGCAAGAACCATAGATGTATCTATTAAACTGCCGAGGCGAACGGCCCGCTCCCATGATAGTGTGGTACATAAATCCTGCCGAAGCGAACGGCTCGATCCCATTAGAATAGAAGCTTTAACGGTTCTTTGACCCCACTCACGAATAAACGTGTGAGTTATAATTTTTGAGGAAAATCTTTCGATGAAGAAATCCGTAAGAGGAACACAATTATTCTGCGGCTAATCATGAAACTCGTCAAATCTCTACATTAGCAAGTCTATCACCCTACGCACATCTAGTCTCAAGTTGTAATGCGAAATAAAAGAATTAAATATATCACCTCGTGCGTACGTAGTCCCCGCAACAGGTTTCATATATAAATATATCACCTAGGGGTAGTTTCCCCCTCATAGAGTTAGACAGGAGACTTACCTCATCTCAAAGCTTACTTTCCGGTCCAAAATTATGCTTTAAATCCTCAACTTGGTGCCAAACGACCCGAAGCTTGTCAAATGTTATATAAAATAGTCAATACATGCTCAAGAGTTCACATCCCAACTATTAAAGTAATGTTTCCAACCCAAATTGAAGAATTCCTAAAATGTACCCCCGGGCCCACGTGCCCGGATTCCGAAAATATTTGAAAAAAATTGTTTCCTATATCCTCATGAACTCAAATATATGATTTTTATCTAATTCTGTGATTATATTCATGGGTTAATCCCATTTTTATCAAAACCCTAGGTTTTTCATCTAAACCCTTGATTTCACCAATTTTTACATGTTAATCTACCCCTAATCTTTATATTTAACTCATGTTGTGCAGATATTGCTTACCTCAAAGTGCTAGGTGAAAACCCTCTTCCAAGAGCTCCAAATATCGCCCAAGAGATGAAAGAAATGAGCTAAATGGCCTAAGTCCCGCATTTAATAAAGTCGTGCACAAGTCTCAGATGTCGCATTTGCGACACCTGGTTCGCAAATGCGAAGGTCGCAAATGCGACAAACTCATCGCAAATGTGAACCTCGGCTCCCACTGCCAAGGTCACAAATGCGACCAAAGTGTCACAAATGTGAACAATGCCCAGCTCAGGCTTCTTCGCAATTGTGAAACCTTCCTTGAAAATGCGAGGTTTGCAAATGCGAACAAATTCTCGTATTTGCGAGACCTGCAACAGCTGCCAAGAAACACCAGAAACACTGAAGTTTTTCTCATCCTCCCGAATGCCTGAAACTCACCCGAGAACTCGGGGCTCCACACCAAACACCCACGCAAGTCTAATAATATAATACAAACTCGCTCGAGCTATCGAAACACTGAAATAACATCAAAACGCATGGATTAACTCATGAACTCAAAAACTTCTAAAATACTTCCGCGCGTTCGATTCCTATCAAATCAACTCGGAATGACGCCAAATTTTGTGTGCAAGTCTTAAATGATATTACGGAACTATTACTAATCTTAGAATCCTATTTGTACCTCGAGAATACCAAAACCTGTTCCAAATCAAATTTAAAGAACTTCAAAAAAACTTTAAAGAGCCAACTTTCACTATTAGGCGCAGAAACGCTTACGGGTCATCCAAATCCCGATCCGAACATACACCCAAGTCCGAAATTATCATATAAACCTATTGGAACTGTGAAAACCCGATTCTGAGGTCGTTTACTCAAAAATCACACTTTAGTCAATCTTTCCAACTTAAAGCTTCCGAACTGAGCATTTTCTTTCCAAATTAACTCTGAACTCCCCGAAATTCAATTCCGACTACACGTACAAGTCATAATACCTGAAGTGAAGCTGCTCATGGCCTCAAACCACCGAACGACATGCTAGAGCTCAAAATGACCGGTCGGGTCATTACATTCTCTCCCACTTAAACATACGTTCGTCCTCGAACGTGCTAAGAATTGCTCCGAAATTTGCCGAAATTATTGGTCAACACCTCGTGCACCTACCCATGCTACCACAACCCAGTTGAGCACATTAGCTTAAGCCAGTCCGAAGATCCTCCCTTTTATTTATTCAAATAAGCCTTAGAGTCAAATTCCAACATCCGAAATTCTCTACCAGGCCTGTTTCCAACATACGAACACCGTATCAGCCATTACTCGTTGTACCAAAATATGATTGCATACCTGTTCTGAATTTACACCATGCACCGCATAATTCACATGACCATAATAACATCCTCTGACAACAATAGCCATAATTTCATGAATTTGATGCCCACAACACACTTCATGACACATATAAGTCATATTCCAACTCTTGCAATACTGCCGCGACGGAAGAGATGTGCAAAAATTCATAACCAACTGCCGGGTCAACAAATCATTGAGTCTCTCCTCCTGACAAGAATCATTACCTCATTCTGAATTGAATAACAATATTTTCCCTTTAATATACCCTTCCTAACTCCGATCGCACTGATCCCAGGTCTTACAACCTCGTCTCTCCAAGTACAAGCCGTTCAGGCAATAAGCCACCACAAACACTATATAAGATCTCATATGACGCCATCAATGCGCCAGCAAGCCACAACTTGAATATGATACATAAGAAAGTCGAACCCTGGAAGGAACTACTCAACCCGTGTAACTAATTTAACAACTGAAAAGATGTCATGACCTTTTCTCAGATTATGCATAACAAAACACACATGAATAGATATAGGGAATTGTGCTCAACATCACACTGTTGCGGCGTGCAACCCGATCCATGCGTGATACCGTTGCGGCGTGCAACCCGATTCAAACAACATATCTATGGAGGCGTGCCACCCAATCCACACATAACAATAAGTAAGTAAATACCCATCAAACCATAATGCTAATACCTATGAATTACCCGAATGTCGCCCATAAGTACGCCAAGTGTAGAAACACAACCGTGGGGAGACGGATAGTGCTGTATGCTACGAAACCCAAGCACAACTAAGGTGCAATAAATGACCTGCATCTCGAGAGCTATCCTGCTCTCACAACACCACGAACTTCATGTGATCTCAATAAATGTGCGAATAATCAAACCGTCTCACAACCCACATGGCACAATAGAGATTACACGGAATGGCTGATGGCAAAAATAACATCCAAGGCTAGAAGACTCCTCCGTAAGCAACGCCATGTTGAAATGAACACATTCACATTTAGATCCATCCACAGACCTCAAGCCGATTCTGATCGTACCGTACTGGGCTAATAACCTTTCAAGGATCCACAATGACCTATTCACAACACATACGAACAGCCGTCACATTCGGAACAAACTCATATGGTCCATAACCCAAGGAATAGAATGCCTCTCAGGCGTAAACTCTCGCACTTGCAATATTATCATGACTTCCATATTTGGTTTTAATCTTTAACAATCAAGTGACTGACATGTCACACTTATAATAATACCCCTGTGGGGCATGCTCCCATGACCATTCCGCTCAGGTAGCAAAGTCCGCATATCCATACCGCCAACCGTTCTAATTCTGTAAAGTGAATCAAAAATCCGCAAGTCAATACACAAAGACTCTTCCACATGACACCGACCCAGGTGACGCTAAGGAGAATACCAGCTTACTATAAACATCTAATTCTTTCCTGCTCATTCGAGCTCGTGACATTCTTGTCAACACCGAACCGCAGCCTTGATCCTCAGTTTCCAATTCCTATACCATTCACTACGCCTATTATGCCAATACGCGCGGGTACGAGAATTTCTTAATAACTACTGAACCACTAATAGAATAATCAACCCATCATATAGAAACCTTTCACTTAAATTATTTCTGGAAACCTATTGCAATACGCGACCGAATTCTCAAACCGCGGAAAATACAAACATCAAGTTGTGGTCTAAACCACCATAACTCTTCCGGGATCCATCTATACATAACATGCCTTAATAATTCAATGCCACCAAATAAACCAATTTATGGCGGCCGTCAAGCCTCGCACGTACCGCCACCAATCACCTATATAACTTAACACGCTGAAGGAACTGATCATTGCCACCATCATGCCGATTCAACCATTGCTAACCGAACCAACTTTTTTTAATTTATTATTAACTTGCCTTAGGGATAATAATAATAGCTCCATTCGTTAATGTAACAAAACCCAACAACACTCATCCTCAGTGACCTAATCCACAAGACCATATCGTCTTGATACCCATGAACCATCTCATATTCTCCTAAAGCACATAATAACATCGCCCAACTAGTACACCCATTCTGATAATTCCTCTTTGAGTCCAAAGTTATTTTCTCCCATTCCTCCAATTCTACACCGTAGATCGAAGATAACATACAATACTCCAAGCCCCTTTTCCTAATCCACTGTAAAAGCTCGGTACTTAACCATACTACAGACTCAAAATCCTTAGACACCGCACTTTAATGTTTTGAATCCACTAGGACTGTTGCTGAGAGTTACCCACTCTGACTTGGTACCGATTATAATTGTCACGACCCAAAATCTAACCATGGTCATGATAGCGCCTATCGTGTTACAAGGCAAGCCTATTTCCCAAAATATTACTACTAAACCGATTATAAGAATTTAATAAAATATTTCAACATTTAAATTTTTCATAAACTAAATAACCTCTAAATATAATATAGAAAACTACGGAAACGAGCCCAAAATATCGGGGTGTCACTAAGTCATAAGCATCTAAAACTATGAACTAAGATATATAAGTTGTCTAACTGTCCAAAAGAAGAAATGACAAAAGGAGTAACAAGGTCATGCAGACGCTAGCAGCTACCTTGCAATCTCCACAGATAGCCTGCCTGAACTCAACGATCGCCACGCTCTAACTCACCTGGATCTGCACATAAAGTGCAGGGTATAGTATGAGTACAACCGACTCAGTAGTAACAGAAATAACTAAGGAACTGAGCAGTAGTGACGAGCTAAGCAGAATAATCCATTATTATTTCCCCAATTAAGTACAAACAGGAGTATACAGGTAATTTCATAAATCAGTAAGTCTACAAGGAAAATTAACAGGTAAATGCAGAAATAACAAAAGTAAATGCAACCTCACAGCAATGTCACTCAATTATTCAGCACTCGCACTCAGCACTCAACGCTCAACACTCTGCACTCACTGGGGGTGTGTACAGACTCCGGAGGGGCTCCCAAAGCCCAAGAACTAAGCAAGGACAACTCACGTTCCATCATATCAATACCTGGATCCGCACGGTCAACTCATGTGCTACGCGGACAACTCACGCGCTACGCGGATAACTCACGCGCTATGGTATCAATACCTGAACCCGCACAGTTAATTCACGTGCTACGCGGACAACTCACGTGCTATGGTATTAATATCCTCACAACGAGGCCCTCGACCTCACTCAATCTTGTACCTCTCCAACTTCACAATGCACCACAAATAAGGGGACACAACCCACATCAAGTATCACAACATATCAGCAAAATAATAGAGACTGAGGTAAACAAGTACAATAATTTCTATGACTGAGTACAAATAATGTGAGCATGAATAAAACCTAAGCATGATCTCTAACATGAAGGCAGAGCAGTTCAACAACAAGTAACTACGTAAACACAGATAATGGACATGAGGCCTCACGGGAGGGACCAAGTCTCAATCCCTCAAGGTATACACCCACACGTCCGTCACCTAGTATGGGTATCACCTCCAAACAGTCACACAATATCAAATTCGCCGGGTTTATACCCTCAAAGTGAGAGTTAAAACTGTTACTTACCTTAACAGCGTAAAATCCTACTCTGGATGCCCTCGTATCTGGACTCGATCTCCAAAAGCTCCAAATCTAACCATAATCAGATTAATACCATCAACATAGGCTAACGAATCAAATTCCACAATAAAAACTACAAAATATGCTAAAAATCCGAAATCGGCCAAAACCCGGCCCCGAGGCCCACATCTCGGAATCAGTCAACAATGACAGAATCAAAACCCTCGTCCTCTCCGGAGTATAACCATATAAAATGTATCAAAATCGGACTCCATTTGGTCCCTGAAATCCCTACCTAAAACTCTCAAAAACTGAAGCCCTAACTCCCTCAATTGCACTTTGAAATCATCAATCAAATCCCAAAAACGAAGATGGATTCATGAAATATAACCAAACCAAGTATATAACACTTACCCCAATATCTATGGTGAAAATCGCCCCAACCGAGCTCCCCAACCCAAACTATGACCGAATGAACAAACCCTTGTTTTATATAATTTATTTGCCAGTTATTCTACCTCGTTTTTCATGCCAAACGATCCCTAAACTCACTTTTTATAACTCCAATGGATTCCTTATGAAATTCTAGTTAAGTTAGGCTTTTGAATCATTAAATTTGACCTTATAATGAAGGAGATATGTTGGTTTCAATATTTGCAAATAGTGCAGATTTGTAAATACGAATTGAGTGGCAATTTCGTAATTAAACTGTAGAATCTAGCAACCCAATTTTCTTTGTAACATGACCATATATTCCTCATACGATGCCCAAATTCGACGATTCATTTTGCTATAGCTCCGTAATTATGATACGGATCTAATGCTTCAAACAAAACAGAAATCGAAGCTCATTTGCCTAATATGGTACCATTTATGCTAGAAGAAACGACGTCGAAACATAAGAAAAACGAGCACAACGCAGCCCAAACCTATTCGAAACTCACCCGAGCTCCTCGGGACCCCGTACGAACATACTAACAAGTCCCATAACATAACATAAACCAACTCAAGGCCTCAAATCATGCATAACAATATTTAAACGACAAAACGCGCCTCAAATCAAACTAAATGAACTTTCTAACTTTCGCCAAAATAAGTCTAGTTCTACCACGGACCTCCAAATTATATTTCGGGCACACTCCTAAGTCTAAAATCACCCAACGAAGCTAACCGAATCATAAAAATCCCAATCTGAATTCGTTTACTCATAGGTCAATTTTCGGTTGACGTTTTTTCTAACTTAGCTTTCTAACTAAGATCTAAGTGCCTCATTTCACTCCAAAACTACTCTGAACCCAAACTACCAATTTAAAACAACTCAACACAGCTGAACAAACACACAAATAAGCATAAATGGGGGAAACAAGGCTATAAGTCTCGAAAGGACAGGTCGGGTCGTTACATCCTCCCCCTCTTAAACAAGCGTTCGTCCTCGAACGAGCCAAGAGTTGTTCTAAAAACCATCAAACCACCGCATAACCTTACCTTGCACATACCCGGGGGTGATCCCATGCCACCCATATCCAATGTAGGTCCGATAACACAACATAAGTGAAATTGCTCAATTCAACCAAACCCACCAACCTTGGAATCAATTTCTTTTTAATCATCTGAAAGTTTTTATAAAAATCTGAATCATGCAACCTACACACTGTAGAACTCATTACCTCATACACACCCAAAGAACTAATCATACGCATTACCTTGCCGATCCAACCTACTACCAAGATGTCCTATTTATCTGAGTCCCTTCTGAATTACCTTCAAATTGATAATTCGCACTGCCATAACACCACAATCCTCAACCCAGACTCACCATACGAGACGCAAGCATAAAACCACACCGCCCTAAGGCTCATAAGCCGTTGAATACTCTCTTAGATACCCCCAAAATTACCACAAGCACGCGCTCACACAATCAACACCACAATGCTCAAGCTATAGTCAAACCCTGGCCTCGAGTCCTCCAGACTGGCCCAACATCAACACACAGAAACCACATCTCGCACCTCATCCAGGGAATCACAAGCCGTCGATGCACAACTAATACCGAGTGCCCATGTGCGCATACGAATGCGTGGAAGGAATTCAAGGAGTTATGTTCCAAGCTGAATCAATTCTGCACGATAGAATACAAGAAAGGGAATTTTTCCTAAGGGTTCTGTAGCCCTTTGAAGATAAGTACAGACGTCTCTGTATCGATCCGCTAGACTCAAAATCTAACCATGGTCGTGATGGCGCCTATGGTGTTACAAGGCAAGTCTATTTCCCAAAATATTACTACTAAACCGATTATAAGAATTTAATAAAATATTTTAACATTTAATATTTTCATAAACTAAATCAAATCTAAATATAATATAGAAAAATACAGAAACGAGCCCCAAACATCGGGGTGTCACTAAGTGATGAGCATCTAAAACTATGAACGAAGATATATAAGCTGTCTAACTGTCCAAAAGAAGAAATGACAAAAGGAGTAACAAGGTCCTGCGGACGCTAGCAGCTACCTCGCAATCTCTACAGACAGTAGGCCTGAACTCAACGATCGCTGCACTCTAACTCACCTGGATCTGCACATAAAGTGCATGGTATAGTATGAGTACAATCGAATCAGTAGTAACAGAAATAACTAAGAAACTGAGCAGTAGTGACGAGCTAAGCAGAATAATCCAATTATTATTTCCACAATTAAGTACAAATAGGAGTAGACAGGTAATTTCATAAATCAGTAAGACTACAAGAAAAATTAACAGGTAAATGCAGCAACAACAAAAGTAAATGCAACCTCACAACAATGTCACTCCATCACTCAGCGCACACACTCGGCACTCAATGCTCAACACTCTGCGCTCACTGGGGGTGTGTACAGACTCCGGAGGGGCTCCCAAAACTCAAGCTCTAAGCACGGACAACTCACATGCTACACGGATAACTCACGCGCTATGGTATCAAAACCTGGACCCGCACGGTCAACTCACGTGCTACACGGACAATTCACGTAATATGGTATTAATATCCTCATAACGAGGCCCTCGGCCTCACTCAATCATGTACCTCTCCAGCCTCACAATGCACCACAAATAAGGGGACACAACCCACATCAAGTATCATAACATATCAGCAAAATAATAGAGACTGAGGTAAATCTATACAATAATTTCTATGATTGAGTACAAATAATGTGAGCATGAATAAAGCCTAAGCAAGATCTCTAACATGAAGGCACACCAGTTCAACAACAAGTAACTACGTAAACACAGATGATGGCTATGAGGCCTCACGGGACGGACCAAGTCTCAATCCCTTGAGGTATACACCCACACGCCCGTCACCTAGCGTGGATATCACCTCCAAACAGTCACACAATATCAAATTCTCTGGGTTTATACCCTCAAAGCGAGAGTTAAAACTTTTACTTACCTTAACAACGTAAATTCCTACTCCGGGGTGTCCTCGTCTCTGGACACGGTCTCCAAAAGATCCAAATCTAACCATAATCATATTAATACCATCAACATAGGCTAACGAATTGAATTCCACAATAAAAACTACGAAATATGCCAAAAATCCGAAATCGGCCAAAACCCGTCCCCCAGGCGCACATCTCGGAACCAGTCAACAATGGTAGAATCAAAACCCTCGTCCTCTCCCGAGTCTAACCATATAAAATTTATCAAATCGGACTCTGTTTGGTCCCTCAAATCCCTACCTAAAACTCTCCAAAACTCAAGCCCTAACTCCTTCCATTTCACTTTGAAATCATCAATCAAATCCCAAAAACGAAGATGGATTCATGAAATATAACCAAAACTGAGTATAGAACACTTATCCCAATCTCTATGGTGAAAATCGCCTCCAAAATCGCCCCAATCCGAATGAACAAACCCTTATTTTATATATTCTTTTGCCAGTTATTCTGCCTCGTTTCTCATATCAAACGATCCCAAAACTCACTTTTTATGACTCCAATGGATTCCTTGTGAAATTCTAGTTAAGGTAGACTTTTGAATCACTAAATTTGACCTTATAATGAAGAAGATATGTTGGTTTCAGTATTTGCAAATAGTGCAGATTTTTAAATACGAATTGAGTGGCAATTGCGTAATTAAACCAAGAATCTCGCAACCAATTTTCTTTCTAAAATGACCATATATTCCTCATACGATGCCCAAATTCGACGATCCATTTTGCTATGGCACCGTAATTACGATACGGATCTAATGCTTCAATCAAAACAGAAATCGAAGCTCATTTGCTTAATATGGTACCATTTATGCTAGAAGAAACGACGTCGAAACATAAGAATAACGAGCACAACGCAGCCCAAACCTATCCGAAACTCACCCGAGCCCACTGGACCCCCGTACGAACATATTAAGAAGTCCCATAACATAACACAGACCAACTCAAGGCCTCAAATCATGCATAACAACATTTAAACGACGAAACGCGCCTAAAATCAAACTAAATGAACTTTCTAACTTTCGTCAATTCAAGCCTAATTCTACCACGGACCTCCAAGTTACATTTCAGACACACTCCTAATTCTAAAATCACCCAACGAAGCTAACCGAATCATAAAAATCCAAATCCGAATTTGTTTACTCATAGGTCAACTTCCGGTTGACTTTTTCTAGCTTAGCTTTCTAACTAAGAGTCTAAGTGCCTCATTTCACTCTAAAACTACTCCGAACCCAAACTACCAATTCAAAACAACTCAACACAGCTGAACAACACACAAATAAACAGAAATGGGGGAAACATGGCTATAACTCTCAAAATGACAGGTCGGGTCGTTACAATAATCAACTGCAAGGCTCTGCTGGCACATGAATCATTCTTTCAAAGAAGCACCCGGCTGAATCACTTTCCTCGTACATCACATCTACACGAAGCATAAACTCTGAGTCTTCCCTAAGCCTGAACATGAATCGATTAGGCCAAATATGGCATGAATTCCTCAAATCCTTTGCTCAAACTACCACTGATGTTTTCTTTCCTTAGTCGTAATAGCCCACCAATATGCCTCTAACCAGAAACCTCCCAAGTAGACAACTATGCAATCCAATCGTAGAAGGTGGGGCTCTCCCACTTATCTTGAAGCTATAATTACGTAACCCCGGAACCCACCGAGATTCCTTATTCCTCATTGTTATGACCTCGCACAACTGACCCGTCAAACCTCTCGAAATCTTTCTGTTACACATTTTATGAACACTCTAAATCAATAGCCACATTCACATATTCGATCTCTTACCGGATAACCGGTAGAATTCTTCATAGAAGCTTCATCAACACCATGCAACTGCTAACCTGCTCTGAGAAGATAACCCACCTGTAGACATTTCCATGCCGACATCTTCTAACGACGTTGCTCTGGGTACAATTACTACGAAATCAATAAACCATTCTTAGCCCGTGCTCCTCCACCAGCTGTGCAAGTCCGTTCACTCCCCGTTGACATCAACTACAAGTGCGAAAATACATTCCAATGTGAAGTCATGTTGCATCCCTCTTCATATCAAGCAACTCCTTCCTGTCGTACCCAATCTTCCTCAGTATAGTAGCTAATATTCCATATTAGTCCGTAGACCTAGTCACTGTCCACATAAATCCCAAATCACTCTAAACTTTCCCCAAGGCATGTAGCTATCCTACCACAGAACCCATATGATACTCAGCTACTCTCCCACTTTGGTTAAACCGCTCCTTTAGGCAACTTCTCGACTCCTGCATTTCATACTTAACCTACTAGTAATTCAACAACTGCGAGACTCCCTTCTGCCATGTCCTTCCTCATCCTTCGCTGCCCAATTGTTGCCTAAAATCAAAATCCATCTCTGTAGCACTTGGATCACTAGATCGCTACCAACTTTAAACCTCCCCGAAGATCATCTTCCTCGAGCCATCAACATTAGGAACACCGATTCGATTCTGAACCACTACACACCGCGATCTCTCACAACCGCTTCCCCCACACAATTTCCCAATACCCTGCTCCAAAGGCGAATTGAAGAAAACCATAACACCGGCAAACTTAACACATTCATCAATGACAACGACACCACATCACAGATAAAAATTCCACCACGCTAGGAAATACCAAGTCTCATTACCTCATCAACCCAAACATGAACACTCATAGTCTGATTGCCTTTCCTCCGCTGGAAAACAAAAACGGAAAATCTGAATCATGCACTGAGAAAAACCTCCTTTCAAGTCGCTCACTGCCCCGACACATAGACAAGCATCCTACCATTATATCAATGCTGTGCAATAAAAACTCATGAACATCATAGCAATCTATGCATAGTCTCAAGACCATCAGAAATAAAGCTACTGAGCTGAAATGACAGAACATCCTTCTGCAAGGCAATGACATTAACCCAATCGAATACACAGGGAAAAACATCATACACCACCTCAGTCGTACCATCACAATTTCTCGATCCCCAATTTATAACAAGCGCTTTACGTTACATAAGATTGAATAGGAAAGAAATGAAGGCATAAGCCTCAAAGGAATCAAGTCGCACGATGAGGAATTAAGAAGGGAAGTACTCCTAACAGCCCTGTAGCCTATCGAAGATAAGTACAGACGTCTCCGTATCGATCCGCAAGAATATACCACATGTGCTCATGACTTGTGAGACCTAAGTGAACCTAGTGCTCTGATACCATGCTGTCATGACCCAAAATTCACTAAAGGTCGCGATGGCGCCTAACACCGCCGTCAGACAAGCCAACATTCAATGATTAACTTAATTACTCATTTTACTATTTTAAAATCATAGTTTTTATAATTAATTAGTGAGAAATAGAACTTAAAGGGTAAATGATAATAATTTCACAACTACAATAATGAACAACCCGTAAACTTCCCCAAAATTCGGTGTCACAAGTGCATGAGCCTCAACTAGGAAATATAATAAAATAAAATATTTGTCTGAAATATAAATTAGACAGGAGGATATAAATAACTCTGATGGAGACTCTGCAGGCTGCGGATCACAACATGAAATGCAGCTCACGATAAGTCTTCACAATAGCCGCGCCTCTATTCCCAAACGACCACCCGACATATATGTACCTGCACAAAAATGTGCAGTAAGTATAGCATGA
Source organism: Nicotiana otophora (assembly GCA_000715115.1). Taxonomy (NCBI): domain Eukaryota; kingdom Viridiplantae; phylum Streptophyta; class Magnoliopsida; order Solanales; family Solanaceae; genus Nicotiana; species Nicotiana otophora. The sequence goes on along the minus strand of AWOL01S0021840.1, from coordinate 48,534 downwards.
GTACGTAAATCAATGTGTACTCAGTAAGTATCTAGCCTAACCCCAGAGAAAGTAGTGACGAGGGGTCGACATCGATACTTAGTAGTGGTCCAATAAGACAGTTATAATAAGAAGTAAACAAGTATGGAGCAGAGTAAACAAACGAAATAAACAAGTGTAAATACGTGATACAATCCTCCTCTCTACAATGGGCTCAAGCTCTCAATTAGAAATTACCTCCTCAACCAGAGCATATATATATATATATAATGGACCTCACTAGATAGATCGTCAAAATTCAAATTAGGACGACTCATGGATACATTGAATTCTTGTCAAATATTACGCACGATTCCATGAGGACAATTTTATAGAAATGCCGAGGCGTACGGACCGATCCAACATAAATATTAAATTGTGCACTGCCGAGGGTCAAACGACACGAACCATATATGCATCTATTAAACTGCCAAGGCGAACGGCCCGCTCCCATGAGGGTGTGGTACATAAATCCTGCCGAGGCGAACGGCTCGATCTCATTAGAATAAAAGCTTTAACGGGTCCTTGACCCCACTCACGAATAAATTTGTGAGTTATAATTTTTGAGGAAAAGCTTTCGATGAAAACACATAGCGTGGGAGAAATCCGTAAGAGGAACACAATTATTCTGCGGCTAATCATGAGACTTATCAAATCTCTACAATAGCAAGTCTATCACTCTACGCACGTCTAGTCTCAAGTTGTAATGCGAAATAAAAGAATTAAACGAGCAAGGATAATCCCTATAGTACAAGTACTACATGGGGTGAACCTAAGTCTACCCGGACAATACATGGATCTAACTACGTGCGGACTCTCGTCACCTCGTGCATACGTAGTCCCCGCAACAAGCTTCACATATTAAATATACCACCTAGGGGTAGTTTCCCCCTCACAGAGTTATATAGGAGACTTACCTCATCTCAAAGCTTACTTTTAGATCCAAAATTGTGCTTTAAATCCTCAACTTGGTGCCAAACGACCCGAAGCTAGTCAAGTATTATATGAAATAGTCAATCCATGCTCAAGAGTTCACATTCACATCCCAACTATTAAAGTGATTTTTCCAACCCAAATTGAAGAATTCCTAAATTTCACACCCGGGCCCATGTGCCCGGATTCCGGAAATATTTGAAGAAAATTGTTATCCATAAACTCATGAACTCAAATATATGATTTTTATCTAATTCCATAATCATTTTCGTGGGTTAATCCCAATTTTATCAAAACCCTAGGTTTTTCTTCTAAACCCTTGATTTCACCAAGTTGTACATGTTAATCTACCCCTAATCTATGTATTTAACTCATGTTATGTAGAAATTACTTACCTCAAAGTGCTAGGTGAAAACTCTATTCCAAGAGCTCCAAAACTCGCCCAAGTGATGAAAGCAATGAGCTAAATGACTTAAGTCCCGCATTTAATAAAGTTATGCATAGGTCTCCGATGTCGTATTTGCGATACCTGGTTCGCAAATGATAAGATCGCAAATACGACAAACGCATCGCAAATGCGAACCTGGGCTCCCACTGCCAAGGTCCCAAATGCAACCAAAGTGTCGCAAATGCGAACACTACTCAGCTCAGACTTCTTCGCAATTGCGAAGCCTTCCTCGCAAATGTGAACAAATTCTTGTATTTGCGAGACCTGTAACAGCTGCCAAGAAACACTAGAAAAACTGAAGTTTTTCTCATCTTCCGGGACGTCTGAAACTCACCCTAACCCTCGGGGCTCCACACCAAACTCCCACGCAAGTCTAATAACATCATACAAACTCGCTCGAGTGATGAAACACTGAAATAACATAAAAAACCACGAATCGGATGCCAAAATGCATGGATTAATTCATGAACTCAAAAACTTCTAAAATACTTCAGCGCGTCTGATTTCTATCAAATCAACTCGGAATGGCGTTAAATTTTGCGTGCAAGTCTTAAATAACATTAAGGAACTCTTCCCGGTCTCGGAATCCTATTTGGACCTCGATAAGACCAAAACCTATTCCAAACCAAATTTAAAAAACTTCAAAAAAATCTTCAAAGAGCCAACTTTCAATATTAGGCGTTGAAATGCTTCTGGGTCATCCAAAATTCGATCTGAACATATGTCCAAGTCCGAAATTATCATACGAACCTATTGGAACCATCAAATCCCGATTCTAAGGTAGTTTACGCAAAAATTACACCTTAGTCAATCTTTCCAACTTAAAGCTTCCGAAATGAGAATTTTCTTTCCAAATTAACTCCGAACTCCCCGAAATTCAATTCCAACCACACGTACAAGTCATAATACCTGAAGTAAAGCTATTCATGTCTTAAAAATGCCGAATAATGTGCTAAAACTCAAAACGACCGGTCGGGTGGTTACAGTAGGTGTCTTGACTGTCCCTCGCTACTACTCCACCGAGGTTAGTCTTGATACTTACTGGGTACCGGTGTGGTATACTCATGCTATGTGTTCTGCATATTTTTGTACAGATCCAGGTACTTCAAAGTTTGTGTATCATTAGCTAGTTGATCAGACAATGTTGTGGAGACTCAAGGTATACTTGCCATCGCATTTGCAGGCCTTGGAGTCACCTTCTGATATTTTATTTTGTACAGTTTATTTCTATTTCGGAATAGTTGTACTTAGAAATTTCCTAGTAAACTCAGTAGAGCTTATGACCTATACTATCGATTTTTGGATATTGTATTGTACTCGAGGTTTTTGGCTTATTATAGCATATTGTGGTTTATGTTCGATACTTGTTTTGGTTAAATTCTGTCATTTGATTTAGTAAGTGTTAGGATTACCTAATCTTATAGACTAGGTGCCATCACGACTTCCTACAGAAGGAAATTGGGATTGTGACATGTTGGTATCAGAGTGTTCATAGGTGCTACGAGTCATAAGCAGGTTTAGTAGAGTCTTGGGGATCGGTACGGAGACGTCTATACTTATCCTCGAGAGGTCACAAAACTATTAGGAAATTCTACTTCTTTCATTCATTATCGTGCAGAATTAATTCAGCTTGTAGCATATATATATATTCCTTTGCTTCCACTTGTGTATGATATTGTGCACTCGGTATCAGTTATGCGCCGACGGTTTGTGATGTTGTGGATGGGATACGAGGGAGTCGGGGATGATCAAACATTGTCTCAACGTGTCATCCAGACTGAGGATGCGGAGGTATTAAGTGAATCATTCAGTTGTTCACGTAGGGGTGCAGGGGGTTCTGGCATCTGGTTGATAAGTACGAACTTGGGAATATTTAATTGGTTGCCTAATCGCGATAGTGGAAGGGTCATAAGGTGGATGATGATTTGAGGATAATGGGTGGTATTGGAAACTATGTGGTTCTTAAGGGATTTCTACTCAGTGAAAGGTACATATTATCATTCAAGGCACTCGAAGAAGCAAGTTCGACGGTCATGAGGATGGACATGCGCTTAGTAGATGATTTGAGGTATCTCATGATTTGGTGTTATAAAATATATTAGGGTTAGCGTTGTGGATCATCAGATGTTGTGTCCTATGGCTTCACGCCAAGTGGGAGAGTCAACTACCGATGATCAGATTGCAGGGTCATGTGTTATATCAATTTTGGCTTGAGATATATATATAT
>AWOL01S0021840.1:4287-42657 GCA_000715115.1 Nicotiana otophora | reverse complement strand
ATATATATGTGGTATTGAAAGGTTCTCCGAAATTTGTATATGATTAGGATCTAAGATTTGAATGGGATAATGTTGGGCCTTGCGATATTACTGCATCATTAATGAATCTACATTTCAGTATTGAAAGGGTTAGAGAAGCAATTTCAGATTCAGAGAAGGTTTTTTCAGTGTGGGCATCTCGGCTGCGGTATTATGGGGTGCTTCAGAGGCAATACGGTGGTTTATGAGCTTTTGGGCTACGTGGTTCGTGCTAGGATTTGCTGTATTGAGCTTTAGTTTTGGGATCGTTGTATATCGACAGGAAGAAGTGTTACCCCAGAGGGAAGTCGAGGTGTATCCAAAGAAATGGGGCAGCTCAGTGGTGTTAGGTCAACATAGCAATGGAAGTAATTGGTCCGTTTTGGGTGGTAATTCTCTACCGGTGTTTGTGGAAGTACTCTTGGGTTGGACGGTTTGTGTGACTCGGTTGAGTTGTGGAGATTTGGTCCGGATGTCTTAGTTATGTGGGGGCAGGTCTCGGAGAGTTCTCGATGGTGTCGGCCACGGTTTGAGTCGGTTGTCTGCTATGGGCATAAGGAATATGTTGTGCATTATGGTTTTTTCCTGGATGGATATCAGAACTTAATAGAATGCTGGCGTTATTGGATATCGCATGTGAAGAGCATGCATTTTAGGAAGGCATCTTGTGTTTTAGTTTGCGGATGCTTAGCTAATGATATGGTGATTATCGGGTTTTGAGGCTTCTGAAGTCCGTGTTTTTGATATGTGGCATGGAAGATCGGCGTGGGAGCTGCCGTAAGATAATGGAGTGTGAGTGATGTATCGGCCATTTTAGTAGCATAGTTGAGATCGGGTATGGAAATTCTGGTATTCATGAGGTTTCGAGGCTGGATATCCTCGTAAACGGACTATTTCTTGGTTGCGGATTATGAAGAAGTGTTAAGAATGGGATAACTGATGGAATATATTATGGATAGGTTGCTATAGACTTTTGGAAGGATATTTACTTATTTGGGAACGATCATAATTGGCTTGGGGGATATTTGAAAGCCCAATGGGAATGTGTATTCTATATCGGATCGGGTTTGGGTACTCCTCTGAAGTTGCTATCATGGTCATGTTACCGGGCAAATCGGATATTATTTGTGCCCCCGGTCTATGTTATGTGCTCCTCTCTTATGCTATGATGGGCTGTGAGGTTGTATAATTATTTTGACACATGTTATAATCCCGTTCACGACTTATGGCGATGTGGGCAAGATGGCCCTCGTGATGTTGATTTGCTCATTGCAACTTAGTTGTGCTTGCTTTCCTCCACGTTGTATTATTTCTATTTATTTTCCCACAGTTATATTTGTGCACTCTATCGTGCTTGATATCGGCAGTCATATGATCAGTGAACTCGAGCACTTTGGCTCGATGGGTATCCCTATGTGTATTGATATATTTGGGATCGGGCTGCACGCCGCAGTTGATGTTATGTAAGATACCCTTTCCTTGTGTTTATTTGGTGTTTTGTTTTCTCTATGTGGGATGAATTAATGAAATTGTACTTTTGTTTTTATATATGTTGTACCTTGCGTTCCTTCTGTTTTTGCTACATATCTTAGTTATTACTGGTTTGGTATACGGACCGTGTTGAGTGAGAATCTGTGAGGTTTTGAGGTGAGTTGTCAGTTGGGCTGCCTGTATTGGCTGAGATGAGGTTTCTAGACCTGAGATTTGCACTATCGTATTGGGACGATGAGTGTTTGGAATGATGGTGCTATTTTCGCTCAAAATTGGGCAATGGCCCTTGACGGACGAGAGAGATTCTTGGCTTGTTGATTTCATGGGTGATTATGAGTTTCTGCATGTTCTTTTATCATAGGTATTGTTGTGGATGTCTGGAACATAGTCTTATTCTATATGAAGTGTATTACCATACCAAGATTTGTTATTGGACAGCCTTGGTGGTCGGAAATTATTTCTGCAAGCATTTGAGTTGTGGTGAACATCATGTGATAGTACGCTAAGTTGGGATTATGGCTTGACCCAACTTGTTCAGACTTACACATCGTATTGATGCAAGATTCGGGTCCTATGATGAATTTCAGATATTGAGGATTGGGTTATGTCCTATGGTCATGAACTAAGGATGAAGTGAGATTTTCAGTTACATTGTGTTGTCATGCTTACATGAATTGGGGTGACGTGGAATCAACCCCGGGTGTATGTATGGTGAGCTTATGGAGTGATTTGATTGCTTGATAATGACTCTTGGCACGTTCAAGGACGAACGTATGTTTAAGTGAGGGAGGATGTAACGACCAGACTAGCCGTTTTGAGCAATTGCATCCGATTTGGCAGTTTGAGGTCATGAGTAACTTTATATAGTGTATTATGACTTGCGTCCATGGTCGGCTTTGGTTTTTGAGTGGTTCAGAAATGATTTTAAGGGGTGATTCTCAATTGAGAAGCTCGAAGTTGAAAGAATTGACCAAGTTTGACTTTTGGGTATTTGACTTTGGATCAGAGATTTGATGGTTCCGGTAGGTCCGGATGGTGATTTTGGACTTGAGTGTATGCCCGAACTTGCATTTTGGATATTTCTAGAACTTTTCGGCACCATTTGGCGGAAGTTGGCAATTTAAAGGTTTAGAATCTTCCTAAGTTTGACCATAGTTTGACTTTAAGGCTGTCGGATTCGCATTTTTGATTCAAGACTTGGAATAGGTCTGTTTCGTCATATGGAACTTGCCTGCTAAATTTGATATCATTTGGAGTTGATTTGATATGGTTCGGACGCTTGGATGTGATTCTAGAAGTTCTTGAAGTTCATAGTGATTTTCATGCGTTTTGGCGTTTGATTCGTGATTCTAGAGGTTAATTTGGTGTTATGATCGTGCGATTATGTTTTTACACTTGTGCGAATGTTTGGTTTGGAGCCCCGATGGCTGGAGTGCATTACGGATTAGTTTCAGAGTGTTTTGTTAAGAATTGTGTGTGTTGGTACTAGTGTCATCATATTTGCGATGAATAGGTCGCAAATGCGACCATTGCATTTGCGGACATCTAGTCGCTTTTGCGATTCTGTGTTGCTCGGGAAGAGTTCGCATTTGTGAAGAAATCCCTCGCATTTGCGAGTGTTTGCTGTTCGCTTTTGCGAAGATGTCTGCCGCTTTTGCGATGGCAGTTGTCTTCGCATTTGTGATAATTTGGGTCGCAAATGTGAATTTAGTAGGAAGTCCCATGATTCGCTTTTGCGATGAAATGCTCGCTTTTGCGGGGTTCACATTTGCGAACCCCAGGTCACAAATGCGACATTTGTAGTTGGTCTATAGTTGAGCACTTCAGGACTTAGCTTCATTTTAACATATCTTGAACCCTAGACTTGGTAGGAGGCGATTTTGAAGAGGGTTTTCATCTACAAACTTTGGGTAAGTGATTCTAATCTATTTCTAATCATATTTCAACATTATACCTTGGAGTTTAACATCAAAATCATGTGACTCAAAGTGAAAATTTGTGAAATTTGTTAAGTTTTTGAAAAATAAGAATTTGAGTTTTAAGAGTTGATTGGGACTCGAATTTTGAAATTAATCACATATATGAACTTGTGGGGTCGTGAGTAGTCGGAATCTACCATTGGACTCGGGTTTTGACCAGGCGGGACCCGGGTTGACTTTTGTTGACGTTTGAGCAATTGTGTAAAGATCGTAAATTTAATTATTGGGATTGATTTCTCTTGTATTATTTTATGTTATTAAGTCTATTTTGGTTAGATTTGTGCCGAGGGGAGGTAAATTTTTAAGGAAAAGCTATTTTTGAGTATTGAGTAAGGGTTTTTGAGGTAAGTATCTTGCCTAACGTTGTGTGGAGAAACTACCCTTAGGAATTGAGTTGTTTGTACTATTTGAACTACGTGAAAGACGTGTACACGAGGTGACGAGTGTGTACACGGCTTATATGTGGAAGTTTGACCATCTTAGACTCTTAGGTTCTTATGTTCACTAAAAATGAAGTTGTCTTATCATGTTAAATCCTCCATTTACTGAATTCCCCCTTACGTGTCTTAATTGAAGTTGATTGATTCATGTTCTACACTTGTTGTCAAATAAACTCTTATAGGCCTTAATGGAAGTTGTTGCCTCTTTAATTTCCATGCCATCTCTCCGTAATTACTTAACCTTAATTAGAATTATTGTTATCTCTTCCGTAATTACTTAATCTTAATCAAAGTTATTGTTATCCCTTCATTGTTAAATATCAATGTTTGAAGTTATTCTTCGTGTTATCTTTTTCCTTATTGATTTTTGTTACTTGAAGTAATTGTTCATGTTATCCCTTTACTTGTTGATTTTCATTATTTGAGACTCATTGTTGAATATTATTTCTTTTATTATGAGTTAGTCTTATCTAGTATTGTGGTTATACATTATTCCTCTCATTGTTGAGTTATTTGGTGTTGAAATTCTTGTTGAAACATCTATCTTATTGAGTATTTTTCATCCCTTGTTGTTGTTGATATTCTTGTATATGTTGTGGTGGATCCATGGGCTATTGTTGTGGAAATATAGATCTTGTTGTTATTGGCAAGTTGTGATATATGGGCACTTGTAGTGCGAATTGTTATTGAGATATGATGTTGACACGCATGCGGCGATATAAGGCTTGGGGTTGATGTGCATGTGGAGGTATAAGGCGGTACTTATGTGCGTGTTGCTTGTAGGGGAACTACGTGAAGCCACGCGACATGATAAGGTGGGATAAAGTGCGTGTAGCTATTTCGGAAAAACTATTTTCAAAATCTATTTCAAATGCAAGGCTCACACGGCGATATAAGGAAATATTGTGATTAAAATTGAGAAATGTGAATATGAGGCGGTACCTCAATTGTGATTCTTGATTATACGATGCGGTACCTCAGTTGTGATTCTTGATTATACGAGGCGGTACCTCGTTGTGATTCTTGCTGCTTATTTCATGTTGCAAAGTGTTTTGGTGGGAATATTTCTTGTTGCTTTATCCTTTATTATTCTAGCAGTCGTTGTCCATTCATGATCATTGTAGCCCTTTTGTTGTTTCTTTTGTGCTATTTCCATTGTTGATTTCCGGTACTAGTTCATGCTATTATCTTGGTTTCATCTCAGTTGTTTCTTCATTTTTCCATTATATATCTGTATTACATTTTCATATTGTCTATGGCCTGGGGGAATTGTTATTGATGATATTTGTGTAGTGGTGTACCTACCTTGTGTGAGTTATGCATTTTATATTTTGTAGTATTATTTCTTATGTACCATTCGCCGTCTCTGCTCTTACTTGTTGACTTGAGTTGTGGTAGAAGACTTGCACAAGCATACACGTAATTAATCACTCATATTGGTTAAAGAAGATGAAACCTAACTTTAAGTGACCATTTACATGTATTCTCATTTACTTGCCTTCTGTGCGGGAGTTATACTATTGGTGCCTGAGTTGTCCGTGCGGTTATGAGATATTGTCACTCCCTTAGCACGTGAGTTGTCCGTGCAGATATGAGGTATTAATGGTATTAGCACGTGAGTTGTCCGTGCAACACGTGAGTTGTCCGTGCGATTGCGAATTGTAATGTGGGCACAAGATGCCTAGTGTTTAGGGTTCATGAATTGGGACCCATGAATTGAAATTATGAGGTGTGGTACCTGGGAAAAACTCTTGAGTAGATCTTTTGTGAAAGCATGTTTTCTTATTGAGTTGTTACTTGTTTTCCTTACTTGGTTTCACCGGACTTAAACTGTATTCAGCTTACCCTACTGTACTATTACCAGTTTGTTCCTTGTTGATAATTATTGCTTCTAGTTTTTTGTTGCAAGTATTATTGCCATTTACCATGCTTAGCTCTATATTGGTATTGTTCCTTGTTAGTTTCATATTTATAATCGTACAGGTTGTCATGTCTAGTAGGTGTCTTGAATGTCCCTAGTTACTACTCCACCGAGGTTAGTCTTGATACTTACTGGGTACCGTAGTGGTGTACTCATGCTATGCTTTCTGCATATTTATGTGCAGATCCAGGTACTTCAAAGTTTGTGTATCATTAGCTAATTGATCGGACATTGCTGTGGAGACTCAAGGTATACCTGCCATCGCGTTCGCAGGCCTCGTAGTCACCTTCTGATATTTTATTTTGTACAATTTATTTTTATTCCGTATAGTTGTACTTAGAAATTTCCTAATGAACTCAGTAGAACTTATGACTTGTACTGTCGGTTTTGGAATATTGTATTGTACTCGAGGTTGTTGGCTTATTATAAAAGATTATGGTTTATGTTCGATAGTTGTTTTGGTTAAATTCTGCCATTTAATTCAGTAAGTATTAGGGTTACCTAGTTTTATAGACTAGGTGCCATCACGACTTCCTATAGAGGGAAACTGGGGTCGTGACAGTTTTAGTTGGAGTGATTGCCTTCCTTATTGTCTTGTTACCTTTCCTTGTTGAGTATTCTCATTCATGTTGTTATTGTTGAAATTCTTTTACACGTTGTGGTTGAGACATGGGCTATTTATTGTGAAAATATTGAACTGTTCGTCCCATCCATGACTCCGTGACTCCGTGTCTATTTGATACTTGTCTTAATTGTTTTACTTACACACCTTAGTTGTCACGTGCTTTACTTGTCTTGTGTTATTGTAACATTTGTTGCATTCCTTTGATTATTACGTGGTTCATTTAGTGTCGCGTACTCATACCCTTTGATTGTAAAAATTCTTGTAAATTGAGTTATTGGATTGTTGTTGTTAATTTCAATTGCTTGTGGATCGGGTTGCGCGCCGCAACGGGTGAAATAAGGGAGGATTGTGATATTGAAATGATGATACAGTGGGATCGGGTTGCACGCCACAACGGGTGAAATAAGGAAGGATTATGATATTGATAAATGATGATACGGTGGGATAGGGTTGCGCGCCGCAACGGTTTGTATTCATGATACTTGATATTGCTTATTGATACTATGGTTGAATAAGGGAGGATTATGATATTGATAAATGACGATATAGTGGGATCGCGTTGTGCGCCGTAACGGATTGTGTGTATTACACTTGCTGTTGCTGTTATATCTTTTGTGGGGCATGCATCCTACGTGAACTATTGTATTACTTCAAGGTGTCAATCTGTGCTTCCGTGGTTACTTAATGAATTGATTTTCAAGATGAATTTACTGCGCAGAGTCATTATCTCATACCCTACTGAGTTGTTGGTAACATAATGGTTTTAAATAAAAGAATTATTAACATGCTTACCTTATGTGACTCTTAAGTTAAAGCTCGTCGTTTCATTCGGTACTTTACTATTCTTAATAGTTGTCATAGTTCACTTTAATTGATTTCTCAACTTAAATTCCTTACCCGATCTGATGTTTTTACTTTGCTTAAAAATTATTATTATGTTTTAATTTAAAAACTTATATATTTAAATCAGTAGCTTGTCCGATGCTTTATTTTATTTGAAAATATTATTTTCTTCACCCATATTATTTCTAAAATAAACTCATTTTCTCATTTGATTCCCTACTTTATTCAAAGTTGTTATTATGCCTTATCTTATATAAATAAATCTTTTGAATATTTTAATTAGCATTTGATACGGATACAATGTACATGGTGGCACATGGATTTTGCCGTGCGAAAGTGATTTAGAAAAATATGGGTACGAGGTGCCATACATGTAAGATTTTAAAGTTGTGACATATGATTTGAGATTATGAGGAGTGGTACTTCGGGTAATTCTTGTTGTAAATTGTGCATTAAGAACAATTTGATTGATTGAGTTGTCATCTGTTTCTTTATTACTCGTTTATTTCTTGTTGCTATTCGTGCTTCTATTATTTTCACTGTTGATTGTAAATTTATGATCCTTCTGTGGTTGGTCTTACATTGATGTTCTTTCCATTATTAGCTTCAAGTTATATCCTGCATAGGTTTACATGTCTGGTAGGTGTCTTGACCTGGCCTCGTCACGACTCTATCGAGGTTAGGCTTGATACTTACTGGGTACTGTTGTGATGTACTCATGCTACGCTTCTGCACATTGTTGTGCAGATCTAGGTACTTATGATCGAGTTGATTTGAGACTTATGTCTGCATGCCTGGAGACTTCAAGGTATACCTGCTTGACGTTCGCTGGCTCCGAAGTCACCTTCTGTTGCATTTTATTTCCATTGTTTCCTATTATTCTGGGACAACGATGTGTTGTTATTTCTAGTGACTCTTAGAAAAGCTTATGACTTGTACTACCGGTTTTGGGATTACGTCACTGGTGTTGGTTTAGCTATGTTGTTACAGATATTATTTAATGTATTGCAGTTAAGTTAGTTAAATTCAATTAATAATCAGCATGTGTTAGGCTTACCTAGTCTTAAAGACTATGTCCATCATGACGTCCTAAGGTGAGAAATTGGGGTCGTGACACAAAATAAGTGAAAAAGTGATATTCACACGTACTTCAAGTCTAGTCTCGAAAACATTGACAAGCCTTGAAGTAGGGGCATTTGTAAATATATAAATTTTGTTGAATTAAAATCCATATTAAATTTGGAAAAATTCCTAAATCCAAATTAATTATTTAAGTCCACCATGTATTTAAAGTGAAGTCGATCCTTCTAGTTGGATAGCAAAATATGAGCCCATTTTACTTGCCCAAGTCCAAATGGCTAGTCTTAAAGTCCAGGCTCATGTCACGTGTCGGGTGATGTGGAGATACAAGACAAATAAATGAGCCAATATAATCATGACACGTGTCAAGTGATGTAGCAATCCAAGCCAATTAAATGAGCCAATGAAATCATGCCATGTGTCAAGAAAGGGTGGCATACCAACTCAAATCAACAACTAGTAGAGTTGCCAAGTGTCTAGATGGTATTGGTCAGTTCAAACAAACCAATCAAATCGCAGAGCTACACTACTCCATATAACTATAAATAGAGGTCTTCATAAAGCTAGAAGAGACCAGAAGTGAGAACAAGAAGCTAGCAGAGAGCTCGTGGATCAAAGGTTGCAGATTTCTCTACAAGCTACAAGTTCAAGCACTCAAGCTACAAGTTAAAGTTCAATAATGAAGCCAAATCAAATACCAAGGCGTTCAAGATCAAATTACTTGTTCGTGATCAAATCCAAATTCAAGTTCAAGAAGGAGATTCAAAACTAAGCTTTATAAGCCCTTGAATCAAAATCAAAGTCAAGCTCATCAAGATACTTTACATTCTTGAAGAATCAGAGGAGCACCATAGAGATTGTAACACTTTCATTTATTGAAATCAAATACTATACGCAATTTTCTAGTCTTGATTATTTATTTTTCTCAACGCGAAAATTTGTTGTTATAATATAATGAAAAAGAAGACATACCATTATAATGGAAAAGAAGAAGGGATAGATTTAGAATCGAACTCACACCTACATCAAAACCGATAAATAGTACCAAACCGATAATCCGAGTCAAACCGAGAAAACAAACCCGATTGTGGTTTGGTATTAAAAAAAAGAACCCGATCATAATTGATTTGGTTTGGTTTTAACGAAAGAAATTCAAACCAAAACCAAACCAACCCGATAGTTTATTTATATAATTTTAAAAATATTTTATACATACGAATAGTTTTTACAGTTTTATCTTTTTACGTATTATGTCAAGTTTGGACTTAACATTCTTGAATGCTAAATAAATTTTATAGCCCATAAATATAGTAACTCAAGCAGAGTTCAAATCAATACTAATGCTAACAAAAGAAATTCAATTCAACACTAGGAATGATGATAGTGTTGGATATATATTTTTTAGTTTTACATTGGTTTATAATAAAAATGTATAACTTAGTTTATCTTTTTTTAGTACTTAGTTATGTACTTCATAGTACTTATTAGCTATACTTATGTAACGACCCGGCCGGTCGTTTTGAGTATTAAAGTCCCGTTCCTCCATTTACTGCTCCATTTGTGATTTATAGTTGTATTATGACCTATCAGATTAGTTAGTTCGGGTCTGGAGAGATTTTGGAATGAATTGAGACACTTAGTCTCGTAATGGAAAGCTTAAGTTGGAAAAGTCAACCGGATGTTGACTTATGTGTAAATGGCCTCGGATTTGAACTTTTATGATTCTAATAGCTCCGTATGGTGATTTTGGACTTAGGAGCGTGTCCGAAAAATTATTTAGAGGTCCGTAGTGGAATTAGGCTTGAAATGGAGAAAGTTGAATTTTTGGAAAGTTTGACCGGGGGGTTGACTTTTTTGATATCGGGGTCGGAATCCGATTCTGGAAATGGGAATAGCTTTGTTATATCATTTATGACTTGTATGAAAAATTTAAAGTCATTCAGGATTGATTTGATGTATTTCACACAAGATATAGAATTTGAAAGTTCAAAGTTCATAGATTTTGAATTGGGGTATGATTCGTCGTTTTGATGTTGTTTGATGTGATTTGAACCTCGAGTAGGTCCGTGGTATGTTTTTGGACATATTGGTGTATTTGGTTGAGGTCCTGGGGGGGGAGGGGGGGGGCTTCGGGCGAGTTCCAGATGATTAGCGGATCAAAGATTGGAGTTGTGAGTTTGCTGAAGCTCTAGCCCTTCTGGTGTGATCGCACCTGCGGAGTTGGAGGGTGTCAGCAGAGGTCACAGTTGCGATGGGATTTACGCACCTGTAATTACGCAGATGCGGGCAGAGATTCACATAAGCAGAAAATGGTGAGAAATCCAGGCGGCGCAGGTGCGACATGTTTCTGCAAAAGCGGGTTCGCAAGTGCGAGCCCAGGCTCCGCAGGTGCGAAAAGCCTAGGCAAAACCCTTTAAGTTCGAGGGTTTGATATTTTCACCCATATTCGGATTTTGGAGCTCGGTTTGGGCGATTTTGGAGAGGAATTTTTCCACACAACTTAGGGTAAGTATTCTTGACTCCTTTGTGATTATATTTCATGAATTAATCTTCATTTTTGGTGTAAGATTATCCTATCTTCAAGAGAAATCGAAAACAAATCCTATAATTTCATAAAAACAATTTTTTGAGTTTTGAACATTCTTTTGGAGTCGGAATTGAGTGAAATTAGTATGGTTAAACTTGTAATTGGATGGGTTGTCAAATTTTATGAGTTTTGTCGGATTTCGAGACGTGGGCCCCACGGGCGATTTTTGGGGTGTAATTTCGGATTTTGTGGAAAAATATTAGTATTTTGTTATGGAATTAATTCCTATAAATTGTGTGGACTGAATCAAATTTATTGTGGCAAGATTCGAGCCGTTCAGAAGTTGATACGCGCATAATAGAACTTTTGGAGCATTGTTTAGCTTGCTCGACATTGGATTTGGCTTGTTCGGGGTAAGTAACTCTTCTAATCTTGGAGCTGAAGGTATAAACCCTGATTATAAGTGTTATGTATTTGGTGTTGAGGTGACGCACATGGTGACGGGTGTGTGGGCGTGCACCGTGTGACCTGTGACAGTTATTTCTGTGGTACTGTGTAGTTATGTGAACTTGTCTGAAATCATGAAATCTATACGTACTAGAGTTAGCAAAATATGATTCATGCTGTAAACTACATTTAGACTACATGTTTATCCTGTTGGGACCCACCGAGGTCATTTCTACTGTTAAGTTATCTCCTTTCATTGCATTACAAACTCAGTCATACGCATTCATATGCATATCATATATCAGTCTATGTTGTTGTTTATTGATACATCTTATCATCATTTTCGGACTATTTTCATGACATTGTGAGTCCACGAGAGAGACTGGAGAGATTAATAACTGAGTGAGGCTGAGGGCCTGATTGATTCTGATATTGATACTGATTTATGATAGCGCTTGGGCTGAAGGAGCCCCTCCGGAGTCTGAACACACCCCAGTGAGCGCAGTTGATATTATATGGAGATGGATCTGCTCCACAAGGCTGGATTGGCCTTCCTCGGTACTGGGTGACTTATAGTTAGAGATGTATATGTTTCGGGGTGGATCTTCCCTGGGCCGTATGTGCCATATACAGTACCGAGTGGTTGAGTATTTGAGAGTGTGAACATGGAGATGGATCTTCTCCACAGGGCTGGATTGGCCTTCCTCGGTACTGGGTGACTTATAGTCAATGATGTATATGTTCCGGGATGGATCTTCCCTGGGTCGTATGGGCCATATACAGTACCGTGTGGTTGAGTATTCGAGAGTGTGAGCACATGTGGCTGTCAGCATGGTGCATCACATACAGCATTGCATTGACATGCACACATGACATACATGCATAAAGATGTATTTTCCTCATGTTGTTCGGTATCATGTCATTCATGATTTCTCACACGTGTTGACATATGGGCATAGTGATGCATTTGTTTTACACTGGTTATCTGGAAAGAAAATGACACATATTAATTATCATTGAAAGGATTTTGGGAAATATTACTATTTTCAAACTTACTCATATTTTTGACAACTTCGGTAAATGATCTGGGTTTTCACTAATGTAATTGAAAGTAAGAACTCTTTGAATTCCTTCAACATATTCATATACGCACATGAGCGCTCGGTATCAGTTGTGCATCGTCAGCTTGTGATTTCATAAACGATGTTTGAGATGTGTATTCCGTGTTCTGGTTATGGTCCAGTCTGGAGGACTTGAGGCCAGGTTTAGACCGCAACTTAGGCTCGGTAGCTTCAGTTGTAACTTGTACATTTGGACTCATATGTTCTGTAATGTCCCTACGAATAGAATTTGTGGCTCGATGAGTGGTGGAATGACTTTTTGATGAGTATTATATAACTACGGGATGTGTTAAGACGATTTGACTGTGACGAGAAGTGTTTCCTTGAAATGTAAAGGAAGGCCATTGGGTACTTTATTTTCATTTTGATGTGACCTACAGTCTCGAGTGTGAATGTTTTGAAGGATCTTTCACGTTGTTAAATTTTGGAATAAATTAAATTCTCATGACTGGTTAATGAGTTTGGACTCAGAAAGATTAAGTGATTGCATAGTAATTGTGACTGCGAAAGGGTATAACAAGATACCAATTTGAGGCTAAGCAGGTGGGTTATCCCCGGCAGAGTAATCTACGTAGGTGCGTTTCGTATGATGTGAATAGAGAGAGTTTCTTTTCTGTCAGCGGGGAGTATGTGTTGAGATTTGAATTTGAATCTGATTGAGAAAGTTGACTTGAGTGTCAAGAGAATGAATACGAGCTTAGCGAATGATTGAGGTATTTTTATGGTTGGCGTTGTATGAGTTTGAGAAGAATTTTCGTTGAACTGACCACGGTATTATGGCAGAAATAGGGTATAGATATTATGAGTTATCGATTGTTTAAATTTATGGCTTTGAGCCAAGCGGGGGGAGTCTTCTATTGACAATTCAATTCATGGTTATGTTTCAAAAGTTTTGTTTTGGTCTGACGTGTACTTGGGAATCAGCGATGACTTACAAAGGTGGAGTTCGAGAATGACTCGAGTAAGGAAATTTCTAGATACGGGTTATGGCACTTTAGGAGTATAGGAAAATCATAGGACGAGTGAGCTGTTATTTCTGAAGGATGTAGTGCACACAAAGTATAAATTTAATCGGTGGTATTAAGGCAGGGTTACTTCTTTGAGTGGTGTTGTGCTACTGGGGTACGTATCTTTCAGCCCGTTTGAACGGTGCAATTTTCATATTTGAGCAAAATAGGTGACTCTCGAGAAAGTGCTAATGGATTCAAAAATGTATACGTGGCAATTAAAAAATTTTCGAATTTGTATGTTGCTAGAATCGGTCATTTATATTGGATGATGCCGGGACTTGCGGTAATTCTGTATGACTATGGATTCTACATTTCAGTATAAGAAAGGAAAAGGGGACAATTTTAAATTTACATAAGGTCTTTTAGAGTGGATGCCTCGATTGTGGTGCTTTTGGGATACGTAAGAGGGAATTCGGCGGCTTATGGGCCTTAGGGCGTTGTGGTTCTATGCTAGGGTTGTGGTTAAATATCGTGGTGTTTTAGCAAGGAGAAGTATCAATTTGAAGACAAATTCGGAAGGGACTCGGAGAAATAGGACAACTTGGTAGTATGTTGGATCAGTATGGTAATGGATATGATCGGTTCTTAGGGTGCTTATGATGTAGGGGTTTTTCTACAGGTGCTTTGTGGCAATACTCTTGGGTTTGGCGACTTGTGTGGCTTGGTTGATTTAGATAGATTCAGTTCTGATGGCTTGGTTATGTGCAAATGGGTTTCAAAGTGTTCTTGATGGTTTCTACCATGGTTTGAACCATATATTTTCTATCGGTGTGGGGAACGTGTTGTGTATTGTGATTTCCTCCTGGAAGGAAGTAAGAGGAAGGATTCTAACTGATCGGGTATGTAATTTGCTAGCGACTCAGAGTGTTAATGAGGCTCTTGTGTTTTCATGTAATGGCCTAATAGAGGCGGCGCGTGGAGTGAGATTGAGATTTGCAGGTTCAAGTATACGATTCAGTTTTAAAGGGGAGGTCATAAATTCTTAGATGGTATGGACGGTTTACGATGTTTAGATGAATGTTATAACTATTTGGTATTGCATGAGTAGAGTGTACATTTTAGAAGGCGCACTATATTTTGAATTATGGATGTTTCATAGGTATTGCGGCACTCTCCTGGTTGATCGACTGTTGATTTTAAGATGTTGTTATGTGACACGAAAGAATGAGATAAGTATTCCTCGTGGGATGATTGTGTATAAGAGATATGTTAGACATTCGGGCGGTGGAGATGAGATCAAAAATGGTGATTCGTGTGTTCTATGTATTTGGAGACTGGGAGTTGTCAAGAGCAGATTATTTCATAGTGGTGGACTATGAAGGCGTGGCTGAAGCTAGCCAGATGATAGTATGTATTTTGATTCAGTCGTTGTGGATTTTCGGAGGGTTATTTATCTATTTGTGGGTGACCAGAGTTGATTTGGGGGTCTATTGGTAGACCCAATTAGGATGTGTATTCTACGCCGAGTCGGAATGGTTGGCTCCATACTGCTATTGTTGAGGGATGTTCCATTCGGTTGATGTTGAACTTATTCGTGTTCTAAAATGATCTGTGAGTTACTCTTATATGCTACGAGAAGTTGTGATTCTTTGGTTATAAGCACACCTGGTGCGGTTCTATTTGGGCTTTCTAGCGAAATTTGAGCTAGATGAGTATTTGGGTCTTGCATGGTCGACGATGTATGGGTTATGTTCTTTTGGGTTTTGTGTGGCATTGTGTCATCTACTTCTTCATGGTTATGTAATTCACTTTGATTACTTGATGTCGGATTGCATGTGGTTATTGATTTTTAGCATGGGGGCTGAGGTATTTCATATGGACCAATATTGGGATGGGGTCACGCGCTGCAGCGGAGTTATGTCAATGTATAAACCTTGTGTTAAAATTTTGTGATGGTTCTACAGTGTGTGATTGATTTTTTTAACATTTCATTGTGGCGGTGCTTGTTAATCGTGCGGGGCAGTTCTCTCATTTGAGTCATTTCTCATGACTTAGTACATTTGAATTGTTGCGTATTGGTGCACGGATGGCATAGTTTGTGACTCTGAGTTATATTGATGTGGCGTGTCTGTGGAAGAGTTGTATTTAATAATGTAAGGTCATTGGACCTAGAATATGTACTATTAGGTTTGATTATGGTATATTCGGAAGGATAATACTGGAAGTCGGCTCAAAAAGTGATTATGGTTCTGGTTGGGGCAAGAGAGCTCCGTGACTTGTTGATCTGATAAGTGGTCATGAAATTTCGCGTGTTCTTTTATTATCAACAGTGTACGAAGGTTTTAGGATGAGGTTTGGTTCGATATGGGTTTAATACTAGTATTTGGTTGGTTTTGGAGTAGTCACTGTAATCAGGAATGGTGCTACGGGCATGCGAGTTGTGTAATATGTTGGGTGATTATATCCGTGGTTATAGTTATAGCTCGATGTAGCTGGTTCAGATTTATACAGTGTGTAACTGTGAGATTTGGGTCTTGTAAGAAATTCTGAATGCTAGGAATTAAATTCCAAAGTTTATGGGCTAGTGTTAAATTAATGATTTTCAGTTGTATTATGTTGTCACGCCTATATGGAATAGGGTGACGTGGGATCACCCCAGTGGTAAGATGGAATAGTGATTTGATGGCATGGAAACAACTCTTGTCACGTTCGAGGACGAACGTATGTTTAAGTGGGGGAGAATGTAATGACCCCGCCATTTGTTTTGAGTATTATAGCCCCATTCCCCCATTTACTGCTCTATTTGTGCTTTATAGTTGTATTATGACCTATCGGATTAGTTAGTTTGGGTCCGAAGAGATTTCGGAATGAATTGAGACACTTAGTCTCATAATAGAAAGCTTAAATTGGAAAACTCGACCGGATATCGACTTATGTATAAACAACTTCGGATTTGAATTTTTATGATTCCAATAGCTCCGTATGGTGATTTTGGACTTAGGAGCGTGTCCGAAAAAGTATTTAAAGGTCCGTAATGGAGTTAGGCTTGAAATGTCGAAAGTTGAATTTTTGGAAAGTTTCACCAGGGGATTGACTTTTTGATATTGTTGTCGGAATCCGATTCTGGAAATGGGAATAGCTTCGTTATGTCATTTATGACTTGTGTGCAAAATTTGAAGTCATTCCGGATTGATTTAATTTGTTTCGGTACAAGATATAGAATTTGAGAGTTCAAAGTTCATAAATTTTGAATTGGGATATGATTCATCGTTTTGATGTTATTTGATATGATTTAAGGCCTCGAGTAGATCCGTGTTATATTTTAGGACTTGTTGGTGTATTTGGTTGAGGTCCCGGGGGCTTCGGGCGAGTTTCGGATGACTAACGGATCAAAGATTGGAGTTGTGAGGTTGCTGAAGTTGTAGCCCTTCTGGTGTGATCGCACCTGTGAGGGTCTTGGCCGCAGGTGCGGCAGCTCTAGCGCAGGTGCGGAGTTAGAGGGTGTCAGCAGAGGTCGCAGTTGCGATGGGATTTCCGCACATGCGATTGCATAGATGCGGGCAGGGATTCGTAGAAGCGGAAAATGGTGAGGAAGCCGGGCGGCTCAGGTGCAACTTTTTCTGCAGAAGCGAGTGTGTAAGTGCGAGCCCAGGCTCCGCAGGTGCGAAAATCCTGCACAAAACCCTTTAAGTTCGAGGGTTCGATATTTTCACCCATTTTCGGATTTTGGAGCTCGGTTTGGGTATTTTGGAGAGGAATATTTTCACACAACTTGGGGTAAGTGTTCTTGACTCCCTTATGATTATATTTAATGAATTAATCTTCATTTTTAGTGTAAGATTATCCTATCTTCAAGAGAAATCAAAGGAAATTCCTATAATTTCATAAAAACAAAATTTTGAGTTTTGAACATTGATCTGGAGTCAGAATTAAGTGAAATTAGTATGGTTGAACTTGTAATTTGATGGGTTGTCGAATTTTGTGAGTTTCATCGAATTCCGAGATGTGGGCCCCATGTGCGATTTTTGGGTGTAATTTCGGATTTTGTAGGAAAATATTAGTATTTATGTTATGGAATTAATTCCTATAAATTGTGTGGACTGAATCAAATTTATTGTGGCTAGATTCGAGCCGTTCAGAAGTTGATACGCGTAGAATGGAATTTTTGGAGCATTGTTTAGTGCTCTCGGCATTGGATTCGGCTTGTTCGAGGTAAGTAACTCTTCTAATCTTGGAGCTGAGGGTATGAACCCTAATTATAAGTGTTATATATTTGGTGTTGAGGTGACGCACATGCTAGGTGACGGGCGTGTGGGCGTGCACCGTATGACCTGTGACAGTTATTTCTGTGGTACTGTGTAGTTATCTGAACTTGTGTGAAATCATGAAATTTCTACGTACTAGAGTTATCAAAATGTGATTCATGCTATAAACTATGTTTAGACTACATGTTTATCCTGTTGGGATCCACCGAGGTCATTTCTACTGTTAAGTTATCTACTTTCATTGCATTACAAACTCAGTCATATGCATTCATATGCATATCATATATCAGTATCTGTTGTTATTTATTGATACATATTATCATCATTTTTGGGCTATTTTCATGACATTGTGAGTCCATGAGAGAAACTGGAGAGATTGATAACTGAGTGAGGCCGATGGCCTGATTGATTCTGATATTGATACTGATTTATGATAGCGCTTGGGTTGAAGGAGCCCCTCAGAGTCTGAACACACCCCCAGTGAGCGCGATGGATATTATATGGAGATGGATCTTCTACACATGGCTGGATTGGCCTTCCTCGGTACTGGGTGACTTATAGTTAGTGATGTATATATTCCGTGATGGATCTTCCCTGGGCCGTATGGGCCATATACAGTACCAAGTGGTTGAGCATTTGAGAGTGTGAACCTGGAGATGGATCTTCGCCACAGGGCTGGATTGGCCTTCCTCGGTACTGGGTGACTTATAGTAAGTGATGTATATGTTCCGAGATGGATCTTCCCTGGGTCGTATGGGCCATATATAGTACCGAGCGGTTGAGTATTCGAGAGTGTGAGCACATGTAGCTGTCAGCATGGTACATCACATACAACATTGCATTGACATACATGCATAGAGCTGTATTTTCCTCATGTTGTACGGTATCACGTCATTCATGATTTCTCACATGTGTTGACATATGAGCATAGTGATGCATTTGTTTTACACTGGTTATCTGGAAAGAAAATGAGACATCTTAATTATCATTGAAAGGATTTTGGAAAAAATTCATGTTTTCAAACTTACTCATATTTTTGACAACTTCGGTAAATGATCTGGGTTTTCACTGATGTACTTGAAAGGAAGAACTATTTTTAGAAATCATGATTTAGCTGAGCATTTTATCTTTGAGTTGCTTCTTGTATTACTTGCTTTACATTGTTATGGACTGTTGTGGACTATTGGTTTTGGACCCGACCTTGGTACAAGCTCGTCACTACTTTCAACCTAAGGTTAGGTTTGTCACTTATTGAGTACATGTGGTCGGTTGTACTCATACTACACTTTTACACCTTGCGTGCAGATATTGGCTGCTGATATTGCTGTGTTCGTTGGGAGTTGGATCTGAAGATGTACCTGCGCTTCGGTTGTAGCTGCCTCTTGTTCATGGTAGCCTTAGATTCATAAAACTCTGTTTATGTACTTTTCAAACAGATAATGTATTACTTCATACCAGCTTTGTATACTGTATTCTTAGAAGCTCATGATTTGTACTACCAGTTCTTGGGAAAATGTATTAGTTTTATCTATTTTCTTCCAATTAATTGCGTTATTAATTTTATTAGAATTGGATAGTTTGTAATTGGCTTACCTAGCGGGTTGGGTTAGGTGTCATCACGACTAGTTGGATTACAGGAACGTGACAACTTATTTTAGCATGACATATATAGTATTTTAGATTATGTTAATTTTCTATAAGGCTTATTAATTAGTAATATTTATGTTATGTAATTTTATTATCTTTGTTATTGAATATTTTAGTATAATACTATGACTTATCTCATATTATCGTGTTATTTTCTTGAAAAATACATTATATAGTTGTATCTTTCTAGGACTAAAGAAATATTTGGAGCACAAGTTACATATTTTGTGCTATGAAAACTTTACCCGAGAAAACCCGAAAACCCCCAAAAAATCGAAAAACCCGAGAAAAAACGAGATTGAAAAACCTGACTTTGTTAGTTTGGTTTGGTTTATAGATTTAAAAATCCGACACTATTAATTTGGTTTGGTATTTGAAAAATCCGAACCAACCCGACCTATGTACACCCCTAATTTTGACTTATTCCCTTAATAGAGGCCCAATACTTTACAGGTTCATCAAGCAAGCCCAGTTCCTCCAATCCACATGCTTTTCTTTCCTAGACGATCAACTGTAGTAAGCTTCTTGTGGCTAAAATCAGATGTTGGTATTAGGTGTGTGCGTGTATATATGTCAAGTTTGGTTAGGATTTTTTTTATTTATCAAACCAACCTAATTGTGTTCGTTTGCTATGTAAATTAAACCAAACCAACAAAAATTAAATTAAAAAATTCATTCTCGACCTCTTTCTGTTTTTGTGTAATTTCTTTTTTGTGGTTTGGTGTTGACATGATAAGTAATGGAGATCATCAAAAATTAATATATTCACTACGATTAGAGCTATAGTTCAACTGAATCCAAAAGTTTTGATTCAGACCTTGTATTTTTATTAAAAGTATATATACAAATATTAAATTTCAATTCAGTAGCTCAAATGTTAATATACATCCCAACCCCATAATTCAAATGAAATCTTAAATCCGTCTCCAACTATGCTATCTTATGCAAAATAGAGTGTAGCAAAACTACTAATCCATCGTAGCTTTCACGGAACAATACTCATATTATCTGATTATTACGATTGACATAACCACACGCCCACCTTGCGCTGGAAGATATCCACTTATTGTGCCGACTCTGGTTCTCTGTTTAAATTTGTAAAATGAAAAGTGAGTGGTGATTCCGTTGACTCGTTAAATAGAAATATTATCCATAACAATTGGAACAAATAAGTACACACCCGATGCATAACTTCAGGCCATCAAAAAGAATGTAGAAACAAGCACTTTAATATTAGATCAACTCCAGCAGCAAAGGTGGCTTTGATCTAATATTTTTCGTTCTCTTCTATTCGTAATACGGGGCTTAAATAGTTCCAAGTTTAGTTTTAAGACGACCTGAATACAACTATGTGTCTATATCATTTTTCAAGTTAGATAACAAGCCGCAATTAATGTTAAGTGGTTGTTTCTCATAAACGGAAGGCGCTGACACTTCAAGTTTTAAAATGCTTATAAGGAAAGTAGACAAAAAAAGAAACCGAACAGAAATCTCATACTAGTACATATTTTACTTGGTAACACAAACAAAAATATAACACAACGAACTTGAAAATTACACAAAGTACATGACCAAAATGTCCAGCAATTATATTCTTATCAGATCCCAACTTTTAGTATTTCACTTTCACATTCTTCCCAGAGGCATCCTTGGCCTCAACCTCGGCAATGCCCTCCACATCCATTCTCCCCACGTCGTTAAACGTCTGGCCGGTCAACTGATCGGCCACTTTCAGCGTCGCGGCGGTTCTCCCCGCCGGAGTATCCTCGACGTCCACCACTATCTTTGATCCGCCGGTACGCGTCTCATCTGTAGTGGTAGTGTCACGCATACTAGATGGTGCTAATGTGTCTTTAATTGCGTCTCTTACACTTCCAAGTGCACCAAAAATACCACCACCACCGCCGGAAGCCGCCCCCGCCGCCCTCTTACTCTCATCCCTTTTCTCATAATCGCCACCTTCACTAATTTTCATTTCATCCATTCTCCTCGTTGTTGCTTCTTCAGTCTCATGATACTTCTCCTGCAATGACATTATTAACAACTTACCCATCAACCCTAGAGCGCTAAACTTCTATATATTGAAAATGTAGAAAATATTTTACATAAAAAAACGTAGTGCCTTCAAACTACAGCTCATATAGGTAGAACCAATAGCTTAATTTATTTTTCAATGTAGAAATAAGTTTACATAAAAAATATAGTGCCTACAAGCTACAACTCATATTGGTGGAATCAACAAATTCCTTTTTCAATTCCTGTCATTTCCTGCTATAATATTTCTTGCTATAGTAGGTTTAAAAATATGTTCACAGTGCAAAAATCATTTTTCCAATACAACAAAAGTTCACATAAAAAAAACATAGCGCCTACAAGCTACATCTCATATAAGATGGAATCAATAACTTAAATCTTTTTTAACTTCCTATTATTTTTATTTCCTGATATAATAGGTTAAAATACACTTACAAAAAATATTCACTTTGTCCCGTGAAAATGGGAGTTAAATCTAATAGGTAATAATTAATTAACATTCTAAAATTTGGCGCAATATCTTATTGATACCATAAAAAAATATACAACAAAAGCCATGATATTAATTATTCCATAGTTTTATTCCAAATTCTACTAACAGAAACTAAGCAGATCGAAGGCTATAAACGGCTAACCTTAGCAGCTTGATTAGTATCCTGTGCCTTCTGCTTAGTAATTTCCGCAGTTTGTTCAGCCTTGTGTTTCGTAGCTTCAGCCATTTCCCCCGCTTTCTGTTTTGTCTCCTCCTTTTTCCCTGTTAACATATCCATCGCGCGCCTCGCCGCGTCGGCAGCAGAATCCTTCAACTCTGCTAATTTTCCCACTGTGGTATCTTTGCCTTCTTTCGCTTTCTCGGCCGTGTAATCCTTGTATTCCTCACTCTTCTGCATCGTTGTGTCCTTTGCTTCTTTCGCTTTCTCTGCTACATAGTCCTTGTACTCTCCTGCTTTAGCAGCTGTACTGTCTTTCGCTTCTTTAGCTTTCTCCATGGTTGAATCCTTTGCTTGTTTCGCCTTCTCTGCTGCATAGTCCTTGGATTTTACCGCTTTAGAAGTTGTACTGTCCTTCGCTTCTTTGGCTTTTTCTGCAGCATAATCTTTGTACTCTTCCATTTTCCCAACAGTTGCATCTTTTGCTTGCTTTGCCTTTTCAGCAGCAGAATCCTTGTACTCTACTGCTTTACCAGTTGTACTATCTTTAGCTTGTTGTGTTTTCTCAGCAGCAGAAGTTGCAGTACCC
Source organism: Nicotiana otophora (assembly GCA_000715115.1). Taxonomy (NCBI): domain Eukaryota; kingdom Viridiplantae; phylum Streptophyta; class Magnoliopsida; order Solanales; family Solanaceae; genus Nicotiana; species Nicotiana otophora. The sequence continues at coordinate 20,030 of AWOL01S0021840.1, read as the reverse complement.
TTCACTTTTTCAGCAGCAACATCTTTTGAATGTCTTGCATTATCTGCTACTATTCCGGCCGTGTCGCTTGTAACGGCGGCGGTTTCGTGGGCTTTTCCGGTGACTGCTTCTTTAGCATGTCCAAGAGATCCTTGAACAGATTTGATTATACTGCCAATAACACTGGGCTTTTGTTCATATTCTTGAGCCTTTCTTTCTTTGTTCACATCACTGAGTTCGTCTGCTGCTAATCTTGCAGCTGCTTCTGCTCTTTCTTCTTTCACTGCTTGTTTTGACTCCATTGTTTCTTCTTCTAATAAAAAACACTAATAATGGAATAGGAAAATCAGATTTATTTGTTGTTTTCGAGTTTAGGATTTAAGAGTATGTTCTATCGTGAATGTGGGAATGGTTATATATGTTGAGCTGGTTAAGAACTTTGATTGGACACGTGGAGAAGGGAAGGGTTAGAAAGTGACACGTGGGTGGTGTTGTGGGTATTTGACACGTAGCATTGAAAGGTGTCACCTTGTAATGCAAGGAGGAAGCTTAGTGTATAGGAATTGGTTCTTGATTAGAGGAGGTGGATAGGAGAAGAAGTTTCTAGTTTTACCGTCAATGAGAGTTGAGATCGGTGGCTTTTGTCTACTGATCTCTCGGTCGCAATTACCCGGGAAAGTGTTCGGATCTCGGGAGTCAATCGAATTATTTTTTGTTATAAATTTTTTATGTTATTTAAATATTTTAAATTATTAATTAATATAATTTATAATATTTTTACGTTACTTTTAAATATATAAATTTATTTTGAAAAGTTGAAAAATTTAATGTCCAAATATATAATCAAAATTAAAATGTTTAATTTCCGAAAAGCAAAAAGCGTCACAGAGGGAGTATTAACGTTGAGAATTGGATTTTATGTTCTGTTGGGTTTACGAAAATGGACCCAATGGGTTGTGGGCTGGCCTGGAATGGAAATGAAGAATTAATCAAGCAAGTGCATTAAACTTGGAGAAAGGATAGAACTTTATTGGTGTATTATACGCCAATTTCCTTATGTATTTGTGTTAAGAAAATTTGTTACAGATTGAGGATGAGTCCTTCTAACAACAGAACAACAACTTTTACTATTACATTAAAAATTCCTGTAGTCAATTTATAGTTTGCAAGTAATTTGTATATGATGTATTTGGGAAATTATCAGTGTCGAAGTCAGGAATTTTATAAAGAATATTCAAGGTTTATTACTATAAATTTATAAAAACTAAGTTTTTACTCACATACATAGTATAATTTTCCATATACTCAATGCAATGTTCTGATGAAGACTGTTCAATTGAACAATCTTCACTCTAAGTAGCTACGCCATTGGATATTGCAACATGAGGTGCATTGCTTGTTCAATAATGTTGGAAAAACTACATAGTATAGTCGCTCTAAAAAATAATAACTGGCAAAATATATATTTTTTATATATTACTGAATAATATAAATTATATATAATTTATATTAATCGATATTTATTTTATGTATATTGACTCTGCAAATGTAATAATTTTTGTTTGATGGACCAAATGCGTATCTTGCTCGTAAATGCTCTTAAGTTCATTAGCAAGATAGGTTTGGCCATGTTACACTATGGTCCGCGGTTTGTGACAACAAAAGTCATTTTTCTCATTTATCAGCGGGAGTCGTTTTTCATATTCTAGTCTTAGTCTGGTCTAGTCTAGTCTAGTATATATAGGCAGCTTCAGTCGCAAATTCAACGCTAACTACTAACTGGTGTGGCGACGAAGAAAGTTGATACATAATAAATTAATTAGACTATACTAATCTTACGAGGTCTGCATGTAATCCTAGTGCTAAGAGTTAAACATTTTAAATGTTCATAAGGGAAACTAAAACATAGACAAAAACACGAAAAATACGAAATATTTTAACTCATATCTTTTCAAATTCAAAAGAGAAAATGAGAAAAAATACATTTACAATAGTGAAGTTTGTTTTGATGATTGACAAAGGAATTCATGCATGAACCAGGTCCATACACAGTGTATACAGATACGGGCAGATTCGAGCATAAGGGATGCATGTGAAGGAGATAAGCTTAAGTTGTTATATCTGATATCTCTTGATCGAAAATGTTACATAAATGATAAGGAGAATGACTCCTTACTCGAAGAGAACTTTATCCAAGATAAGGGAGGAGTTAGAAGCTGAAGATAACTAGAACTCTTCCACCAAGCAATAGTAGCATTAGAACTCTAGTTATTTCTTATTCTACTAACTCTATATATTGCAGAATGTTCTCATTCTACAGGTACGCACAAACGTTGAAGTTAAACGTGAGTTGAGAGCAAAATAGCAAGGCATTTTGCAAACAATTCTTGTGTGATTCAAGTGTGCGAATCCGAAACTACATGAACTAGATAGAAGAACCAGTTCCGAGTGTTTGCCTTTTATTCTAGTTCAATTATAGTAGGGCTTTTCAAATTGTACCTTTCAGCTATATCTAGAGCCAATTATATTAGGTACTCTGAGTATTCAAGTTAGAGTAAACTTGAAGTTGTTGCAACAGTTAGAGGCCGGTTGCCACAACGAGATTAGAGGTAATCCTTAGGTTTACAAAGAGTTTTGTAAATGCTGCTTTGGCTTAGTGGTTTACTGAAGTGTTGGGAAATATCCTATTGAGTAGTAGGTCGTGATTTTTTCACCTTTTGAGCCAGGTGTTTTCCACGTAAAAATACTTGTGTTCTTTACTTTCCGCATTTACTATTTCTGTAGCAGTAGTATAAGGAACACATAGAAGAAACATGTCCTTCTATAATTAGTGCACGCAAAAATTGGACACCACACAAATCATCCCCCCTATTGTGTGGCATTGAAGTATAAAATATCAATTGGTATCAGAGCAGGTTATCCTTGAAGAGGCTAACACCTTAGGAGAAGATCAAGATGAGTGCACCACCTAGAAACTGGGAAGGACAATCCACTGCCAGACCACCATTCTTTAATGGCCAGTACTACTCTTGGTGGAAAAATAGGATGAGAGATCACATCATAGGAAAGGACTATGAGCTATGGGGCATTTTCACCGATGGTCCATTGGCTACCTTGAAGATAAATGCTGAAGGAGTAGAGGTGCCAAAGACAAGAGCGGATTGCACTGCTGAGGACTTGAAGAAATGGGAGAAGAATGCTAAAGCCAAGAAATGGCTTGTTTGTGGACTTGGTCCAGATGAGTACAACAGAATCCAAAGTTGTACCACTGCTAAGTAAATTTGGGACACATTACAAGTGGCTCATGAAGGAACACCCCAGGTGAAGACATCTAGAGGAACTCTATTGTATTCTCAATATGAGAACTTTGCTATAAAGGAAGGATAAACCATTCAAGAGATGTACACAAGGTTCACTACACTGACAAATAAACTAAAGTCTCTTGGAAGGATTATTCCTGAAGAAAATAGAGTCGAAAAGATACTAACTAGGGTTTTGCCTATCACTTGGGAGAGAAAAATCACTGACATTCAGGAATCAAAGAATATTTCCACTCTCTACTGGATGAATTAATTGGAAATATCACTGCCTATGAACTTAGGATACAAACCATGAAAATGGATGTACCTAATAAGGAAAGGAGCTTGGCATTCAGAATTACTGAAGGTTCTGATCTAGAAGATGATGAAATGGCTATGATCACCAAGGACTTCAAGAAGTACCCGAGGAGAGGAAAAGGCTCTTCAAGAAGTAAAAACTATAGCAAGTCAAAATCTCTTGAGAAGTAAATCAATGATGGCTGCTACAAGTGTGGAAAGACTGATCACTACATCAAGAACTATCCTTTATGGGAAATGTAATGGAAGAAGGAAAGAGCTGAACGAAGGAACAGGAAGAAGAAACATGTTCAACCCAAGAAAAGAAATAACAAAGGATCAACCAAGGCTATGATCGCTGCTTGGGGAGAAAGCTCAGATGATGATGATGAGGATGAACAAGCACTTATGGCCATTAGAGAATCTGATGAAGAAACTGAGGTAAGTGTAATTCATCTCAAAGACAAGATTAAATTGTTGTCTAAAAAATGTTATCTGAGTTGCTTCTAGAACTAATTGATGAATCTGAGGATGTAAACAATGAAAAGGAACAGTTATCTAAAGAATGTGTGATTTTGAAGGCTAAGTGCAAAAATCTAGAACTTAGGGTTAGTGAAACTGTAAGTGAAAATACTGTGTTGAATCCAGGTTCATGCACTTGACTCAAATGTCCTAGAGCTTTAGATCTGAAAATCTAAAACTGAAATTAGAAATAGGTAAAAAGACAAATGATCACATACAACTCACTCTAGAATAAAATGTAGGAAAAATGAAAGATGAGTTGTATAAAAGGGATGAGCAGGTAAGAATCCTAAAGTAGGATCTAAGCAAGGTCAAGCATGAGCTAGACAGAACTTGTAAATGGAACAGGTCCTCCGATGCACTTTCATGGCTACACGAACACCATAGTAGCAGCAGAAGAGGACTTGGCTTTGGGAACCTGGCACCTAAGTGGGATCCCAAAAGAAAGTACCTCACACTTCCTGAGAACAAGATTTGCACACACTGTGGTAAAATAGGTCACTATAAAAGTGAATGCACTGCAAAAGAAAATGCAAGTCAAAAGAACAAATAATTTGTTCAAGGGAAGAATAGGCTACCGAGTTGGGCTAAAAAGAATTTGATTCATCCTTTTGCCTATAGAAAGGGACCCAAACTAGTTTGGGTTCCTAAGACTAACCCCTGATTTCCTTTTGCAGGTCCAAGTGAAGGGGAGCATCCAAATATGGTATATGGATAATGGTTGCTCAAAGCACATGACAGGAAACAAGAACTAGTTCCTTTCACTTGAGGACCTTAAAGGAGGTAATGCCTCCTTTGGAAATGGGAAGAAATGTGAGATAATTAGGGTTAGAAAGGTAGGTAAGACTGATTTTCACTCTATTGAGAACGTCTACTTGATATATGGACTGAGGTACAGTCTAATAAGTGTATCACAAATGTGTGATAGAGGTAACATGGTAGCATTCACCTCTACAAAATGCTTTGTGATTAATCTTACCACTGACAAGATAGTTTTGCAGGAAAAAAGAGTAAACGACATATATGTTGTAGATCTGTCCACACTTTCAGATAATGAACTCACATGCTTAAGTGTGTTGGATAATGATTCCCCCCTTTGGCACAAGAGACTTGGACATGCCAGTCTAAGTCGACTCAACAAACTAGTCTCCAAGTACTTGGTGATAGGGCTGCCTAACATTAAGTTTAAGGAAGATAAAGTTTGTGAGGCTTGTGAAAGCGGGGAGCAGGTAAGATCGTATTTCAAAAACAAGAAAGTGGTAAGCACTACCAGAATGATAAAACTGGTCCATATGGATCTTTGTGGACCAATGAGAACATGGAGCAAAGGTGGTAAGAGATATGTGATGGTGCTTGTTGATGATTACTCTAGGTTTACTTGGACATTATTTTTAATATCTAAAGATGAAGCATTTGACATGTTCACTTCTTTTGTTACAAAAACTCAGAAACAACTAGGTAATCAACTTGCATCAAATAGGTCTGATCATGGTACTGAATTTGAGAATGCTAAATTTTCTGAATTTTGTGATGAGCATGGCATAAATCATAATTTTTCTGCTCCTAGGACTCCACAACAAAATGGAGTAGTTGAAAGAAAGAATAGGACATTGGAAGAAATGGCTAGGACTATGCTTCTTTCGAGTAAACTGCCCCATAGTTTCTGGGCAGAAGCTGTGAACACTACATGTTACATCATAAATAGGTGCATGACTAGACCTCTTGTTGAGAAGACTCCCTATGAGTTACTTAAAGCGAGAAAGCCAAACATATCCCATCTTAGGGCATTTGGATGCAAGTTCTTTGTATATAATAATGGTAAAGACTCCCAAGGTAAGTTTTATCCCAGAAGTGATGAGGGAGTATTCTTGAGATATTCTTCACATAGTAAAGCTTATAAGATTTATAACAAAAGAACTATGTGTGTAGAAGAAAGTGTACATACGGTTTTTGATGAAACTAACATTCTTTCTAAGAGGCAGGAATATGATGATGAAGCAATTGGGCTGGTAAGAAACTCAAATGAAACAACAGACCAAACTGAAGCTACACCAGAGGAAGGAACAAGGGATAGAACAGGTCTTTCCACCCAGGGTAACTTGACAGGGGGAACTGAACAAAGAGGAACTGATCCTCAAACCTCGAGGGAACCTGTCTATGAACTTGTTCCTCAGTAACAAAATATTGAATGAAAATCTAGGGGAAATCAGCTGGTTGTGAAACCTTACAAGTATCAAAGTTCTCATCCCATTGAGAACATTGATATCGCCCAAATTCACACCATTGATTAGGGTTGTGAAGCGGTCGATGCAGTTATAATTACCCAACGTGAGTCGGGGTCGATTCCACAGAGAGCTTATATTGGATTAGGTATATATCTAGACTAGGTGTATGACGTGACCAAATGGAACTTCCACATAATTGGTTGTTTCTTTCTACTTCTAAACTTTATGCTATTGTTTATAAATGTAAAGTTATAGAACAATATTTTTGGTATTGTTGTTTTTCAAGTTTATAACAGATCTTGAGATGTGACTTCCACCTAGGTGGTTACCTAACGGGTTGTTGGGTTAGGTTCATGCTTCATTGGTCGGGGTGTAATATAGCAATCAACACGCGATTACCCACTCGATACCTCTCGGTAGTTAGAGTGATTTTGCCCAATTTGACTTTCTCAAGTCCAAATGGGTAATTCACAAAACCGTTAATATATACTCAATTCGTGTTTTACTATCTCTAAATTCAACCCTTTAATTAGGGCTATCAATTTCTTGAGTTCACCCCAATTTCTTGTTAGCCAAGTTTTTCTAGACTTAGTCTCTCTTTCTCAAGTAGAGACCAAGTCAATTAGGCATGAATCAATATTTGCAATAATTAATTCCTAAATGCAAGCAAGAACTACGCTAAATATCATACACCCAATCTTAAACAAGACCTAAATCAAACACCCATTAGATACCCACACTAGGGTTGGGTCACAACCCTAGCTAGAGATTTAGCTACTCATAGGCAACATTGAAGAAACTAAGGGAGAAAGTAAGATTAAATGCATAATAGATGATAAAGGGATGAAAATCCAATGTTAAAATGATAAACTAACACAAAGTTTTCCAAAGCAGTAAAGGAAAAATGGCTATCTACTTTCTGGAGTTCAAAACTTGACCTAGATTTGACAAAAAGATCTATTTATACCTAGCTGAAATTATCGGACCAAATTGCCCCTACGGAGGTTGTGCGGCCTTACAATTCTGTGTGAGGTCCACACTTTGAAGCTGGATTGGCAGGATGGACTTCTGCGGCCGCACAATTCTTGGGTGCGGCCGCACTTCTTCAGATATTTACGGACCGCACATTTCTGAGTGCGGCTGCACTCTTGGACTTGAGCTGGACATGGGAGGTTGCTGCGAATCGCACATTTATGAGTGTGGCCGCACTTTTACATTCTGCAGCCGCACAATAATAGTGTGATCCGCACTTCTTCAGGGACCCATAGCACCATCGCTCTGAACCTCGTCTTCTCCGACTGCACAATAATTGTGCGGTCCCACTTTGCGAAGGGAATTTGTCAGTGGTTCTTCATAGTCTGCGGCCGCCCACAGTATTGTGCGGTCCGCACTTTGCTCTTTTCTGTTTTGTTTTGGTCCTTGTCTAATTTTACTCCTTATTGAGTTGATTTTCATCTCTTTGGCTCATTTCCCAATATTCCTGCAAGAAAACTCATTTCATTAGTTCTCGGGAATACCTTTAAGCATTGTTTTAGCTAAAATGAAAGTAAAAAAGTGCAAATAAGTGGTCAAAATCCCTACTTATCAACTCCCCCAAACTTAAGCTTTTGCTTGTCCTCAAGCAATTAAGGTAATTCCCACCTCCACAAGGAAAGAGCTATTTCAGCTGGCCGAAGTTGAATCAAACACACATCAATTGGGACCAACGATTACCCCCACACTCATGAATCATCAACAAGCCTATGTTTTGAATGTTAAAGCACAAATAGCTCTATTGTGGTGCTTGAGCATCAAGAGTTGACTTTATTCATCAAGAAAGTTCGTACTTTCATGTAGGTCACTATGGATCCCAAACTCCTCCTCCTATACTCTCCGTAAGACCATCTCACTCAAGAATGAATCACTTAATGCAATGATTCGAGAAAGGTTTGCTTATCACTCTCAAAAGAATGTTAAAAGCCCGACTCTAGGTACCATATGCTTGCCCCTCATGTAGATCACCACTAATGTAAGCTTACTCAGCCTGAAATCACGCAGGGCTTTATTGGCATATAATGAAGTCTTTTGGACTAAGGAGGGAAAACATTGGAATGGAACTAGTTCACCTTTCCTTTAGCACTCCATTTTATCTTTTTGGCTCATACTTTGGCGATTCTTTGAGTCATTTTCTTTTTCCTTAGGGGAACTAGAGAGACTTGACATCCCTCTTTCTTGGTCATTCTATTCATATTCTCCTTCTTTGTTTTCTCCATGTTTTGCACTTTTGCTTTCTTTTGAATCTTTTCAACCCTTTCACATTATTCACTTTCTTTTTGTGTTTTTCTTTTGTTATTTCTTTCTTTTTCTTTGTCTTTCCTCTTCTTCATTTCTTTTCTCTTTTTTTTTGTGCCTTGATACCATATTCAAAATCCTCGTCTCTCCCCCAAACTTATATTTTTGCCATTTGTTTCTCATGAGTGCTAAAGAAAGCTCAGGTACGAAGAGAGGGTCACTATAAAACAGGTGAAGGCTTGTAATATGGTTATCGAATGAAAAAAACTTTAGGATCAAAAGGGTTGACTAGGAATAATATCATTGGTGGGCCATGGAAGGTTTCAAAACGGGTCAAGGCGAGCCTACAATCACTTCTCAAGCCAAGCCAACTTAGAATTTTGCCTAGAAATACATTCGGGGCAAGTTCTAGACCATTCGCATGGGCACTTGGACTTGTAACAAAATACCTCACCTCTCACACAACCGGTTTGTTAAAGAGAATAGAGTCAAGGCCCACAACAACCGCATTCAATATTGAAAATCTCTAATGGTTCAACTAAACCACCCGATTATTGCCTAAGTCAACACAAGAGTCACAAGGTCACTAACTAGAGCCATTTCTTTCCAAAAACTTATTTTTAACCATAAGCATGTAGTTAAGTGTGTTGGTACCAAGTGAGGCATGCTTGACCCTTATTTATTTATTAATACTACTGTTTCTACCTAAACATCAAAAACAGACTTGATCCCTTAAGAAGGTTGTCACGCCATCCATAATTGGGAAGAGCCACCCAGTTCACACAAAACACACTTTTGGAAAGAACCGTGGCATTAAGAAAACCAAAGACTTATTGTTAACTTAAACATAAAAAGAAGCAAACAAATAAAAAAGAAGCTATTAAAGTAAATAAGACGCTATAATATTAAGAAAATAAAATGAAGAAGCTATGAAATAAACTACTGAAAGTAAGGCAAATGAATATACAAACCGAGGGGAATAGAATATATACATCAAAAGAGAGGGAGGAATATATACATAATGAAAGAGAAGATAAAGATAAAAAAAGAGTATTAAAGTTATAACAGGCCAATGTCATCAAATGTCATCAAATCATACCAAAATAGACCACGTCCTGAATAAAAATAAGCATTGTCCTCAATGCTTAGCAAAATTAGAATAAGGGAGGGTAGAGAGAGTAAAGAAAACTCCCTATGTGGTCTCAGGGTGACTGGCAACATCACTACCCTTGGGCTCCTCCAACTGGATTTCATCATCATCTGGATGGGGAACAACGGGGTTGGCGAACATCTGAAGCACCTCCTCAACAGTGTGGGCAGCAAGGTCTGGCTCATCGGACTGGCCGGCTGGTGCCTTTGCTGATGGTGCTGCTGGGTCTGCTGGTACTGATGGATCTGTCTCCATCAGTGGGTCAAATGGTAAATTACCTACTGCTGCAATCTTTGTCACCTCCTTTCTCAATCTCTCCACTGATTTCTTTGAAGCCTGGGATTTCCTCATCTTCTTTACCTGCTTGCCCAACTCCTCAATAGCTCCCCCATGAGCCACAGTGTATCCATAATGGTCTTCTGGTTGTCCAGGATCTTCTTCAATGTTTCCTCCACTGACGGAGGAACCTGTGGGGCTGAAGGGGTGGAAGACTGTGCTGGAACAACACTGGATATATCAGACAACTTTGAAGTAGCTGACTGTATCCAGTTGTTGAGACTCGCCAATGTCTGGGAGACTCGCAGCGCAGTGGGTGGATAAGTGGATGAGGCAGGCACTAGTACTGATGTTGATGGTCTAGAAGATGAAGATGGTGGCATGTTAGCTGTCTCGATGGAAGGACCGGCTACTATGGAAGGCATGGGAACTGTAGATGGCTCAGCAGCAGAATCTGTGACCACCACCGATAGCTCATTAGACTGGCCAAAGGTGGCAGTTGCCTTACCCTTGAACTTTGGGTTTCCCGTACCTTTCAAGGAGTACCATGAAAAGGGCTTCTTGGCCCGCACTTTTGGCGTCAAAACTCCTCGGCTCCACCTTTGCATCTGTGAAATATTCTGAGGGTGTTGGGATATGGGTAGGAGCTTTTACTTTCTTGGACAACCACTGACATGTTGGCCGACATGATGGCACCCATATTGATTGGGTACCCGGCCATAATAGATGCCACCAAAACTGCTCAGGGGATAGGAAGATTGTTCTCATTCTGGCTCGGGTCTATACGGCTGCACACAAACGTTTGCCACCTTTTTGCTTCAAAATTGAGGGTGGCCCGTGCAATGGGAACCCCCGCTGTGATCCACGGTGGTGGTGGTCCTGGTGCTGCGAACATCTATGCTAGCCAAGGGAGAGCTGCATCACCCATAACAAGCTTTTCTAAGTACTGGATTGCCTCTATCTCCTCGAGCCCCAAGTAAGTGTTCAGAGTGATTTGGTCAGATCTGACTTTCATGTTCCTCACCTTGGTCACTTTGGTACCCTTCTTGATGTGTGACACATTGGCATAGAACTCCCGTACCAAATGCTCTTTGGCATCCATAACACTCTGGGTGAACCACATTTCCCACCCCTTGCGCTCTCTGAACTGTCTAAGCACATTTGGATTGTATCTATCCAAATCTTTCAATAAGAACTGTCGCTCAAGTGTGAGCGATCTCTGGGGCTACCACTCTTTGAACCTTGTGAAGGCCATCAAACTCATAAATCTCTCCTCCCACGCTTCCTTCTTTTTCGACCTCTCTAGGCCGCCCACTCGAGTGTCACCTCCTCTACCATCATCCAGGACATCATCATCATCATCTACTGCAACTGGTGCAGGAGGAGTAGATGTAGAGGAGGGTTCTGAACCCTGGCTACAGGCATCGGAACCCTCGGAAGAACTTGCCGTAGTGAAGGGTTCGTCGCGCAATTGATATCTCCTAGTGGTTTGTGGTGGTTGGGACTGGGCCTCAGGCTGTACCTCCACTGAATAACCCTCAGAGGCTTCCCTAGACGGGGCATATGAACTAGATTCTGAGAGCTCTGTTGCTCTACCTCTCCTAGTAGTCGGCTTTTTGGCGATGGTTTTTGATTGCACTCCCAGTGGGTGAATTCCCTTTCCTCGGTCTCGGGAGGGTTCACCCCTCCCTTTAGATGTATCACCTCTGCCTCGTGATCAAACCATTATCTGCAATACAAAGCACAAAAGTCGGTTAAAGTCCATAAGCAGTGTGTTAACAGTTGCATTAACAAATAATGTGCATATGTGAAAGTGCGGTCCGCACAATATTGTGCGGCCGCAGACTGCCTTATGCGGACCGCACAATTTCAAAGTACGACAGCATATTCTGAAGTGCCGACCGCACAATTTTGAGTGCAGCCGCACAAAACCAGGTTCAGACTACTGGTTCTATGAAGTTCCAAAGTGCGATCGCACATATTTTTTGCGGATCGCACAATTTGTCTGCGGACAGCAAAATTTTGAGTGCGGTCCGCACTTTTCATGCAACACATTTTCCCTAATTTAAGATTCGCGGACCGCACAAGGCAGTCTGCGATTTTAAACGGTACTAACTTTAGGATTTGTAATTTTTGCACAATGTAGATATGGTATTTGTAAATAAACATGATTAATGATCTACCCAGTCCCCAATGAACACACATGATATAACCCACATGATTTTAAGCACACATGAATAACATTTGACTTTTTAGGCCTAAAATTAACTATACTAATCAAGAACAAAAATTAAGAAACATTGGAAAAATCTAACATGGATTGAACATACCAGTGATGAAGGATGCAAGTGAGAATCTAAACTTGATGAAATAAGTATGGAGTGTGAGCTATTTTGTGGTGCACTGTGTTTTCTTAGATCTCAAGAACTCAGAGTGTGTAAAGTTGTGAATAGTGCTCAGAGGACCTATTTATAGGTTGACCAAATCAGTCAAATTTTGAGATGAGTGCGGCCGCACAATTTTGAGTGCGGTCCGCACTCTTTACCTGGACCTTTGCTGAGATTCTGCGGTTCACACAAAAGTGAATGCGGCCGCAAATATTTATGCGGTCCGCACAGTTTTGTGTGTACAGAATGGCCTATTCTATGCAACTCAAAACTTCAGAGAGTTCACATATTTGGGTCTCCAGTTGTGCGACCGCACAAAGAATTGTGCAGCCACAGACTCCTTTTTGCGGTTGCATTCATTATTCTGCGGTCCGCACAACAAATGTATTGTCCGCACTTTGTTCAACACTTGGACAAATATTTTGAACACAGCCCCTGTAATACACACTCATTCTTGCAATTCACTTCAAAACAAGTTAGTTCAAACCACAACCTATCTAACAAAGAAGAAAATAAAAAATGAAAAGAAACATTGGTTGCCTCCCAACAAGCACCTGATTTAACGTCGTGGCACGACGCAGATTACTATCAATCACTTGAAATGAATTAACGCCACGACGTGGCCATCATCAACTTTGCCAAGATAATGCTTCACCCAGTGGACTTTGACTCTAAAAACTTTATCATTTTTATTTTTCAAGTCCAATACACCGACTTTCAATGGACCACTCCACTTAGACTTCAACTTTCCCGAAAACATTCGTAACCGAGAATTGAATAATAACACAAGATCACCTTCTTTGAACTCCTTGTTCCGGATGTACTTGTCATGGAGGTACTTCATCTTGTCCTTATATAAGGACGAACTTGAATATGCATGGTAGCGGATTCATCAAGCTCATTCAATTGTGCCACCCTCAAGTTGGCGACGACATCCCATTCAAGGTTAAGCTTCTTCAATTCCCACATAGCTTTGTGCTTATCACGACCCAAAACTAACCCTGTCGTGATGGCGTCTATCGTAGAACTAGGGAAGCCGACTCATTTCCAAAACAAACTGATATTTCATTTCAAAGATAATTCCAAGGTNTGTCACGACCCAAAACTAACCCTGTCGTGATGGCGCCTATCGTGGAACTAGGCAAGCCGACTCATTTCCAAAACAAACCGATATTTCATTTCAAAGATAATTCCAAGGTTATTTAAAATAAAACCTCCATTTAAAAGAGTTCAAATCAAGAAAAACAAAATTTGCGGAAAAGAAAAGCCCGACATCAGGGTATCACTAGTCATGAGCATCTACTATAATCTATCTAAGAATATCAAGGCTAACTTAGCCTAGAAAATAGCTAAATACAACTAGAGGAAGATAAGAGGGAGAAGAGCAGGGACTGCGATCGCCAAACAGCTACCTTACTATCTCCAAGCAAAACCTGCAACCAGAACACTCAATAACCGCTATCGTGTCCAGCTACACCTGAATCTGTACACAAGGTGCAGGGAGTAACGTGAGTACGCCAACTCAGTAAGTAACAACAATAAATAAAGACTGAGCAGTAGTGACGAGCAATAAAGCATATAACGTTCATATCATGAAATCTCAGTAAAGTACAACATGCTTAAAAATCAGTGTTTGAATCAAATCGTCTCGTTTAAACCCGATTCCAGTAAAAATCATTTAAAGATATTTTTCTAACATTTTTTCAAACAAAGGCTCAGCAAATGTGAGTAAAACTGATGAAATCGTAAACAGCCCCTCGGGCATACCTCACAATCACTCTTGCCACTCGGGCATACCTCACAATCACTCTTGTCACTCGGGCATACCTCACAACCACTCTTGTCACTCGGGCATACCTCATAATCACTCTTGCCACTCGGGCATACCTCACAATCACTCGACACTCGCACTCAGTAGGTACCTACGCTCACTGGGTGTGTGTACAGACTCCGGAGGGGATCCTTCATCCCAAGCGCTATAATCTACACGGATAACACACGTGCGATAATAATAAAGTATGCTGCAGGCGGGAAGCCCCGATCCACACTCATCCTCACAAATCAGGCCCTCGGCCTCACTCAGTCACAAGTATGCGGCACGAGGGTCCAAACAACATTGGCGCTAGGCCCATCAGGGTTCAAACATATAAAAATGAGAAGATGGTAAGAAACAGCCCATCAGGGTCCAAACAACATTGGCGCTAGGCCCAAACATGGCATTCAGCCCAATTTACCGAAATTCTTTCTAAAACATATAAGTATCAAATGGTTTCAAAAAGCATGCAACTTTACAGTTGCTACGTGACGGACCAAGTCACAAATCCCCAACAGTGCACACCCACACGCCTATCACCTAGCATGTGCGTCACTTTAAAATAGTAGAATAATACAAAAATCCGGGGTTTCATACCCTCAGGACTAGATTTACAATAGTTACTTACCTCAAACCGGTCAAATCTCTACCTTGCAATGCTCTTGCCTCTGGATTCGGCCTCCAAATGCTCCAAATCTATTCAAAATCAGTATAATACCATCAATATATGCTAATGGAATGAATTTCACAAGCAAAGCTTCAAAATTAGACCAAAACTCGAAATTGGCTCAAAATCGCCTGTAGGTCCCATGTCTCAGAACCCGACAAAAGTTAAAAAATATGAAAGCCCTTTCAACCACGAGTCTACCCATACCAATTTGACCAAAATCCGATCTCAACTCGACCCTCAAATGTATAAATCTTATTTCCAAATTTCTAAGTTCCAATCTCCGATTTACACCTCAAAATCATGTAATCTAGTCGGATTATTCGATGATAATTCAATATTATGGAGTAGAAATGATAACAAGGGACTTACCTCAAGTTTTTACTTGAAAATATACCAAAACCGGGCTCTCCCCAAGCTCCAATTTGTCAAAAATAGCGAATGGACAAAGTCCCTGTTTTTATAGTTCTGCCCAAACATCCTCGGTCTTCGATCGAGGTCCTCGATCGAGGTCCTCGATCTTGGACCTCGATCCTGGCCCTCGATCTTGGCCCTCGATCCTGGCCCTCGATCTTGGCCCTCGATCCTGGGCCTTCGATCCTGATTCTCGGTNGGTCTTCGATCGAGGTCCTCGATCCTGGCCCTCGATCTTGGCCCTCGATCCTGGCCCTCGATCTTGGCCCTCGATCCTGGGCCTTCGATCCTGATTCTCGGTCCTGGGCCTTCGATCTTGGCCTTCGACTGTGACTCTCGACCCGGGACTCGATCATATCTTCGATCGTGGCCCTCGATTCTGGGCTCGATCATATCTTCGATCGTGGCCCTCGATTCTGGGCTCGATCATGTCTTCGATCGTG
>AWOL01S0021837.1:21897-35140 GCA_000715115.1 Nicotiana otophora | reverse complement strand
CCTGTGGAGGAGGCCACCTGGGAGACCGAGCGGGAGATGCGGAGCAGATATCCACGCCTATTCGAGTCTCCAAGTATGTTTCTAGACTCGGTCGAGGATGAACGGTTGTTTAAGAGGGGGGGGATGTAATGACCCGGACGGTCGTTTCGGGAGTTATAGCCCCGTTTCCCCCATTTCTATTTCTTTTATGCTCTTAAGCTATATTATGATATACCGTGTTAGTTGGTTCGGGTTCGGAGTAGTTTCGGAGTGGAATGAGACACTTAGTCTATTATTTAGAACCTTAAGTTGGAAAAGTCAACTGGATGTTGACCTATGTGAAAAAATTTTGGATTTGAATTCTGATGGTTCTGTTAGCTCCGTTTGATGATTTTGGACTTAGGAGTGCGTCCAGAATGTGATTTGGAGGTCAGTGGTAGAATTAGGCTTGAATTGGCAAAATTGGAAATTTGGGGATTTCGGTCGGTAGTGGAAAATTTGATATCGGGGTCGGAATGGAATTCCGGAAGTTGGAGTAGGTTCGTAGTGTCATTTGTGATGTGTGTAAACAATTTGAGGTTATTCGGATGTGGTTTGGTTGGTTTCGGCATCGGTTGCCGAATTTGAAATTTAGAAGTTTTTAGGCTTGAATCTGAGGGTAATTTGATGATTTGATGTTGTTTTGAGTGATTCGAAGGTTCGACTAAGTTGGTATGTTGATATATGACTTGTTGGTATTTTTGGTTGAGGTCGCGAGGGCCTTGGGGTGATTTCGGATGGTTAACGGATTTGTCGAAGTTTGAAAATGCAGCTGAAGCTGCTACTACTGCTATTTTTGCACCTGCGGAAAAAAGAGTCGTAGATGCGAGGCCGCTGGTGCGCGTGGGGAGTCCGCAGGTGCGGGCAATGCTGGGCTAGGCAGGATGCGCAGGTGCGAGTTGGAGGTCGCATTGTGAGCCCGTAGGTGCATAACCTGGGGTGCATATGCAGAAAGGGGGATGCTGGGCAGGCTTCGCAGAAGCGGAGGAGACGCGTAGGTGTGCCTTCGCAGGCGCGGGGTTTTGGGCCACAGATGCGGAATCTGGGCTCGTAAGTGAGTTCCGCACCTGTGATGGATTTTTCCGCAGGTGCGGTGGCGTAGAAGCATGAAATGTTTCGCATGTGCAAAAAACCTGGGCAGAAACCATAAATAGAACCCTTCGCGAATTTGGTTCATTTCCACCATTTTTCAAGTCGGTTTTTGGAGCTTTTGGAGTGATGTTTGAAGGGTGATTCAAGGGCTATCAGTGAGGTAAGTTGCTTGAGCCCTAATACTCGTATATATGGTGATTTCCCGTTGTTTAATCATGTAATTAGTGAACATAAGGGGTTAGGGTTTGGAATGTTTTGAGAATAATTTAAGGATTTGAAGGGCCAAACGATGTCGGATTTTGATGAATTTGATATGGTTATATTCATGAGTGAATGAGCTTTCTAGTTTTGTGAATTTTGTCGGATTTCGAGACGTGGGCCCGAGGGCCGGGTTTGAGCCAATTTCGGGTTTTGGTCTAATTTTGTAGCCTTTCTTGTGGAATTCATTCCATTAGCGCGTATTGATGGTATTGTACTGATTGTGAATAGATTTGGAGCATTTGGAGGCCGAGTCCAGAGGCAAGAGCATTGCGGGGTAGAGATTTGATCGGTTCGAGGTAAGTAACGATTGTAAATCTAGCCTGAGGGTATGAAACCCCAGATTTCGTATCATTCTACTATTGTTAGTGACACACATGCTAGGTGACGGGCGTGTGGGCGTGCACTGTTGGGGATTGTGATTTGGTCCATCCCGTAGCAACTGTAAAGTTGCATACTTTGTTGAAACTATATGATACTTATATGTTTTAGAAAGAGTTTCTGTAAATTGGGCTGAATGCCATGTTTGGGCCTTGTGCCAGTGCTGTTTGGACCTTTAGGTCTCACCGTTTTCGATTAAAAATCTATACTCAGTCATGGTTATACCTATTTACATCATAACTCGGTTTTATTACTCGATTGTGATGCATATAAATGTTGTTTTGGGCTAAGCACCCTGTTTTTACTAAAATGACCGAGTGGCTTGAGAGGTTTATGACTGAGTGAGGCCGAGGGCCTGATTTGTGAGGATATTTATGAGATCGGGCTGCATGCCGCAGCATGTTGCATATTTATGGGATTGGGCTGCACGATACAGCATGTTTGATATAGGCCGAGGGCCTGAGTGATTTATGCCATGATTTGGTTTGATATAGTGCTTGGGCTGAAGGAGCCCCTCCGAAGTCTGTACGCACCCCTAGTGAGCGCAGGCGCCTACTGAGTGCGAGTGCTGAGTGCCGAGTGCTGAGTGACAGGGAGGCATGAGTGATTGTGAGGTATGCCCGAGTGGCAAGAGTGATTGTGAGGTATGCCCGAGTGGCAAGAGTGATTGTGAGATTTGCCCGAGGGGCTGTATATGAGTGATGCTTTGCCCGAGGGGCTGTTTATGATTTCATCATTTTTGCTCACCTTTGCATTTTTCCTCTGTTTGAAAACTGTTGAAAAATATCTTTAAATGATATTTTTTACTAGAACTGGGTTTAAACGAGATATTTTGATTCAATTCTTGATTTTAAAAGCATGTGGTATTTTGCTGAGATTTCCTGAGATGAACGTTATATGCTTTATTACTCGTCACTACTGCTCAATCTTTATTTATTGTTATTACTTACTAAGATGGCATACTCATGTTACTCCCTGCACCTTGTGTGCAGATCCAGGTGTAGCTGGACACGGTAGCGGTTGTTGATTATTCTGATTGCAGGTTTTCCCGGGGATAGCAAGGTAGCTGCCTGGCGATTGCAGTCCTGCTCTTCTCCCTCATATCTTCCTTTAGTTGTATTTAGCTATTTTCCAGACTGAGTTAGTCTTGATATTGTTAAACAGATTGTAGTAGATGCTCATGACTAGTGACACCCCGATTTTGGGCTTTTCCTTCCGCACTTTTATTTTGATTTGAACTCCTTTACGAAGGTTTTTATGTTAAATAACATTGAAATTTTCTTGGAAATGAAAATATTGGTTTGTTTTGGAAATGAGTCGGCCTTCCTAGTTCCACGATAGACGCCATCACGACAAGGGTTAGTTTGGGTCGTGACATTTACTGATTTTCATTCCTTACATACTCGGTACATTATTTATACTGACGTCCCTTTACCCAGGGGACGTTGCGTTTCATGCCTGCAGATCCTGATAGATAGGTCGAGAGTCCTCCAGGTAGGTTATCAGCTCAGCGGAAGATGTTGGTGCGCTCCATTTGATCCGGAGTTGCTATTGGTCAGTATGATTAGGCATGTATTAATTGGTATGTCGGGGCCCTGTCCCGGACTTATGACGTTTATGTACTCTTAGAGGCTTGTAGAATATGTCATGTATATGTAAGATTCTATGGCCTTGGCGGCCTATGTTCAGTGTACGAGTGATAATTTTGGCCTTATAGGCCCGTACGTCATACGTATAAGTTTGGATTACATGCTGGGTGGACCAAGGTCGAGTATTTTCCCCATGTTTTATTCTACTTATCTTACGACAGCCTCTCTGGCTCATTTACCTATGATAGTATGATACGAAAGATACATTACGTAGGTACTCGGCTGAGTAAGGTACCGGGTGCCCATTGAGGCCCATCGGTTTGGGTCATGACAAAAGTGGTATCAGAGCAGTTCTGCCCTAGAGAGTCTACAAGCCGTGTCTAGTAGAGTCTTGTTTATGGGTGTGTTGTGCACCACACTTATAAGCAGGAGGCAACAGAGCATTTAGGACTGTCACTCTTTCTTCTTACTCTAGATCGTATGGTAGAGCTCATTTATAAGAATTCAAACTCCTAGCTTCTATTTTATCCATAATATAACGATACCTGCAGTTGGTAAGAGATTGAATGCGGATATGGAAGAGTTGAGTCAGAGGAACTTGATTTTTCATGACGCTTATGATGAGAAAATGTAAGGTCTTCAGTAGATCATATGTGTACTAAGACGTGTAAGCCTCTTGATAAGGAGCCTTAAGGCAAGGATATCTATCCACCCCTATAGTGAAAGGCAATGAGAGATTCAGAAGATAGTACAAGTCTCAACAAGTAAAAGAAGCAAGGTGAAGAAGGGTACGAGGCGCCCAGTTAATGAGGACTATCATTATTTACCATTCATGATAGGAGATATAAGCATTTTGAGTTACCTTCACCGGTAGCAGAGGTATGTACAATTGGCCACACCTGTCTCGTTTATGCCATATGGAAGCTAACAGAAGTAGTATAAGAGAAGGACGGATATCAGGATTCGGCTGGGGTTAGAGTGACCCAAAAAGGGTGGATGGAATGTTTGCGTTAGTTGACATTTCCAAAGGATATTGCAAATGTGGTAATAGATCTCCTCGTGAGACACCTAGACGGTGCACTCTAAAATAGTACGACTAGATCTGAATACTACAAAGAAAGACACTGGAAGTCTTGAAGGAATAAATATTACCTTAGTGTGGCTCTCGTCCCTAGTAGAGAAAGAATGTTAGGCAATTCGAAGAGCCAATGGCCATGCAAGGGGAGCTAAAAGCAAAAGAATGTCATGTTCGAATTTTNAGAATGTTAGGCAATTCGAAGAGCCAATGGATGGAGCAAGGGGAGCTAAAAGCAAAAGAATGTCATGTTCGAATTTGCAGAATAAAGTAATAGACATAGATGTTAGCGGGAAATAAGAAGAGAGTTAATGAAACATTATGAGTAAGATGTGATACATGGAAGACAATGGTAGGTAAAAATAAATGACAATATTACAGAGTCTATAGTCAAGTGAAGGAAAAGACGAAAGGTGACAGGCCTTGAGACAACAAAAGAGTATAGGCCATAAAGTCGTATCCTCATTTCGAGAAATAAGTTCGTGACGCTAACGTAATTACCAGAAGAAAAAAATTAGAACCCTAAGTAATAGAAATCAATATGGACTGGTGAACAAGATAAACTAAACATGAAGTAAGGACTGAGTGATTTGATAATGGTCGGCATCGTGAGAATTTCAAATTGCGTTCCAGTGATAATCGAATGGAACAGAAGAAGATTCATAAGAAATTCAGAGAAAGGTTATTTAAGAAGATGCTTCCCTAAAACAAGCAATGTGAGCAAAGTTAAGCTTAAGGGACTGTATGTGCCAGTTACACTAAGTATCACCATCGCGAGTAAGGAATTTTGTTATCCTTGGTACAGAAGTATTACCACAAGGCGAGTAAGGGTCATCGATGATGTGAAAGGACGCCAAAGATGAAGAGGTAAAACATCTATAGGTAGGTCGTCGTAGCTCCAACTCTTAATACTTCCCCAAAGGGATGAATATGGAGTGATGTGGCATTAAGTCAGAATTAAGTGGTTCCAGTAATTATGGTATGGTAAAGGAAGAATACAAAAACAAATGAAAAAGGGATGAGATTGCAATTATTTAAAGACTAAGATATGCTACGATTCCAGAACATTATGCAAGTACGATGTCAAGGAGAGGAAGTAAGGGTTTCGGCCCGGGATGTTTTTGATAAATAAGGAGCCAGTGCGAGAGGTAAGTTAAGACAAAAGGAATAACCCAAGAAAGATTACGTGGAATATTAGCATGCGAATGGGCTAACGAGTAATTAGCAGTTGATTCAGGAAGAGCCTAGTTATGGCTAGACAGGTGGTTACCGACGAGTCAGGAGATCGTGCAAGATAAACATAGTAAAACCCAATATAGTGGATTCGACCTCGCAGTAATATCATTATAATACTTTAGATATATTCAGATAGGATTCGGGGTAGTTAAAGGTACCGTATGAATATTACGGGAATAAAAGAGAGTGCCACTAGGAAGACAGTCAAAATATCAGTTCAAAAGCAGCTCTACAAGCATAAGGGCATGGAGGTAAATAACTACGGATAATTATAGGCAAGGAAGGACATCAAAAGGTCTGTCGAGTATACGATGTAATAAGCTCGTAGCTTTACAAGAGTCATAGGGTCCTCCCTAAGTACGAAAACGAAAGACTAGCTGAGGGAATAAGGAAGAAGACTTCAGCCTAAGAACAGTAACCTAAAGAGGAAATGGTCTTGTAACAACAGTTATCACAACAACATTGTATGCACTCCATAAGAAAGTGGCACCTACCGTGGCTAATAAACGGGAAGAAAAATCAGAAGTGATATTCAAGATCACATGAGTTATATGGAATTCAATATGTGTTGGCACTAAGGTAAGCTAAGTATGCACGCAACAAAGGGGCAGGAAGACCAGGAAAAGTAATTGCTTACATTTAAGGAAAGCTGAGAAGGATCGGAAAAAATCATTCGATTGATAATCCAGAGTTAGTTACGTTATGAATGCACTTAAGAGTTCAGAGTTTTTATACATGCAGCATGTATGTTGACAATCATACTGACATAGAAGACTCTGGTATAAGTTAAAGGAAGGAATTGAGCCCAGAACATAGAAAAAGGATCGAGTTGTTAGAAGATTGTATCATGGATATTCCATAACACCCATGAAAGGCTAAAGTAATAACTAATATCAGGACCTGTAGATCGGAAGATAGCTTAAGCCTACATAAAGGCTGATCAAAAGGAAGAGGAAACTAAAGAGTTACATCAACCAAGTAAATCAGGAGTCTGATTATTGGACCTAGAAACTTTTAGAAAGCGTGATTGAGAACATTGCAGGATCACTCTTAATATTAGAGGTACAAGAGAGAAAGTACAACAACCATGTTCTATAACGACCCTACGATAAAGCCAGTTGGAAAAGTACCAGCCTCATAAGAAGTCAGTACGAAGCTCCCACCGGATTGTGTATGCACCAGAGGTGCAAGTATTATAATAGAGCTTCAAGTTATGGACGTGAATTACACCTATGTGGAAGGGAGGTCATGAAAGAGATAGAAGATACGATGCAAGATTTTAAGGTAGTAAGGTAAAGGTGAACAACGTACGAAATACTCAAATGCAGAAGGTTGTGAATAGTCCATACTTGGATAAAAGGCTAGAAGCACGGGGATTCAGTATCTAGGAATGATAGCAGCATCGTCAGTAGCGTATCTTCCAGCCTATGGTTTCTAGGTATCGAGAGGTCTAGTTAAGAGAGTAAAAGAAGAGTTTGAGACGAAGTGATGTCTTGCTTGATGTTCCAGAATAACATAAGGAAATCTATGGTGCAAGCAAGTTGAAGAAAAGTTGCGAGTAGTATAAATGAATATGTGTAGGTTGCAAGCTGAAGTATGGTAAAGCGACAAGGTTTTAGGAAAATAGGAGTAAGGATAAGAAAGGGCGAGTGAGAAGGTGATGAGAATGGATAAGTCCTCAGGATTAAGCCCATGAAAACAAGAGAGCTGATGGTTTCTCTAAGTTATTGAAAGCTCAGTTTTGCCTGAATGAACTCAAAGAAGTCTAAGACTTGTAGTATTTAGAGGAGATGGAATACTACCCTGGTAGTAGAAATGAAGGTGTAATTAAAATAGATGAAGGATGACATTTGGGCCTTCGATGGAGTAATGATTTCATGAATTGTACATGATTAAAATACCCACGTAGGGTAAATCACATTGGGATGCTATGAAATATGATTATGGAAGTATAATGCCGTATCGCCCCTAGGTGGATCAAGAAAATCACTTCAAATATTCCACGATGAGACGTGAGCCCTAGCAACAGAGTTACATAAGAGATCAAGTTATCAGTGATAGAGGATAGATCAACATTAAGGTGAATCAACAATGGTTGGACAAAAGTCACAAAGTATGAGGTGAGATTAGGCCGTCATAGATCAACATTAAGGTGAATCAACAATGGTTGGACAAAAGTCACAAAGCATGAGGTGAGATTAGGCCGTCATTCTTAAGATGAACTGCAATGAAGAAGCATTAAAGGACATAGATTTATANCAGAGTTACATAAGAGATCAAGTTATCAGTGATAGAGGATAGATCAATATTAAGGTGAATCAACAATGGTTGGACAAAAGTCACAAAGTATGAGGTGAGATTAGGCCGTCATTCTTAAGATGAACTGTAATGAAGAAGCATTAAAGGACATTAAAGATGAACTGTAATGAAGAGATCAAGTTATCAGTGATAGAGGATAGATCAACATTAAGGTGAATCAACAATGGTTGGACAAAAGTCACAAAGTATGAGGTGAGATTAGGCCGTCATAGATCAACATTAAGGTGAATCAACAATGGTTGGACAAAAGTCACAAAGCATGAGGTGAGATTAGGCCGTCATTCTTAAGATGAACTGCAATGAAGAAGCATTAAAGGACATAGATTTATACATATAGGATAAGCAACGAGAGTAACCTGGAGTTTTGGTAGCAGACCTCAGTAATGATAAATCAAAGTAAGAGTTATGGTAGTAAAGTCATACGGATGAATAAACGGATCTATGAAATAAGGTATAACAATATTCATAAGTTCAACAAAGCACCGAGCGAAGAACTTTAGGATACCTATAGATTCCCAGAGGGATATCTTGTCAAGCTTTGTATATGTTTACAAAGTGAGGCCTAGAGATTTTCCAAAAGCTAGAGGAAAAGGGGAAAAGAGTCGTATAGGCACACTTACAAGGTCAAAGTCGTACAGGCTACATGATAGAACGTAACAACAGTTACGAGATTAGAAGGATTCCGACCATAAGTCATAGTGTGAGAAAGAGGCCTAAAGGGGGGAATGCCCTGGCCTTTGAGTATATTCAAAGAATAGTTGCCTAAATGGCAAGGAGAGTACTAAGGTATTCGCAAGAGCTATGGGTTATGAGAATGATAAGTGCGTCAGTCAACATTCGAGGAGGAATGTTCCAAAGGGGGGAATGATGTTACACCCCATGTTTTAGTACGTGGAAGTACGCCATAAGTAATTGATATAAGCTCGGAAATGAGATGTTACATCCCACATTTTCGGACGTTAAAGTTTTGTCGTAAGTTAATCGACGTAAGATCGAGAATGAGATTATTTTTGAGCTTATAAGTATTATGCTATTTCAAACAAGTGATAAGTAAATTCGTGAAGGAGAGAGGGTAAGCGAATCGAAGAAAGTAAGTTTCATCGAAGTTTGTAAATTTGGGATAAAATACGGTCCGAGCTATAATGCCCGATATTTATGGACTAGTACCATACAAGGTACCACATGACCATGATAGTAGGGTACATAAAGTGTGTTAAAAGTGAGTAGTATTTTAAGTAATTTGAGATAATTCTTAAATATATGGGTAATTGATTAATTATGAGGTAATAGGAGATTAACAAGTTGATTAAGGAATTGTGGATAATTAACTAATGTCTTTGGATAAAGACTAAGACATTTACGTGGCAGCCACATACATGAGTCATTTAAGTGACTCTTGAACAATTGTGCAAGGTGGCACTCTTTAAATAATAATTGAAAAAAACGGCTTCTTAAATTCAAGATTTACAAAGATAAGGAATTCATAAAAAGCCATAAGACTCTAACGTTATTGCTTCAGTATGCATCTTACAAAAGTTGTGATCAAATTCGCAAAGTGATTATATGGAATTTGCTTCAAAAATTCATATGAGATTTCATAAGGTAATAGCAACGGGATTTTGCAATTCTAAGGGAGTACGGTGCAATCTTCCTCAATAATATCATACGGATTTTTTCCTACTCCGATCTTGCCATCACGTGTTTTGTCGAAATTAACGTGTGTTAGAGGGACTGTCAAGAGAATCGACTTAGGTATGTTAAGGCTATCCCTTCTGTCATTTGGCATGATCTATACGGCACAAATGAAACGAGCAAATGCACAATTTCCATAAATAACTCTGTTCATTGAAATACTAGACACACTTATATTCTTGATTCCCCATGTGTCATATTATTCTATCATCTGTTCATAGGTCTCGGAAAATACGTAAGTTGATAAAGTGTATTTCATGATATTAATCAAAGGCAAAATGGTCTTATGACACTCCGAAAGATTTTATTGACGTACTTCTCATGCATTGCATTCATTTATATTGACCCATGACCGGATGGAGTTATATACGCATATATATGTATATTATATATATATATATGGGATATGGAAAAAGGTTACGGCATTATATATGCACCACCATCTGATTAGCTGGTATACTTTGATGAATTGCCTACAATGGCCGAGATGATATGATGGGATGCCCTCAGAGGCTTGATGATGTTATGAACACATATACCTATGCATAATATGACATTTATATGCATATGAATGACATTATAAATATGAAGTGATTCACAGAGTTATTCAGATATACATGTCGAGTCTTTTACTCCATGTTTCTCTCATGTCTATTGTTTACTGATTTTCATTCCTTACATACTCGGTACATTATTTGTATTGGCATTCCTTTTGCCCGGGGACACTGCATTGCATGCCCGCAGGTCCCGATAAACAGGTCGAGAGTCCTCTAGGTAGGCTATCAGCTCAGCGGAAGATGTTGGTACGCTCTATTTGATCAGGAGTTGCTATTGGTCAGTATGATTAGGCATGTATTGATTGGTATGTCGGGGCCCTGTCCTGGACTTATGACGTTTATGTACTCTTAGAGGCTTGTAGACATATGTCATGTATATGTAAGATTGTATGGCCTTGTCGGCCTATGTTCAGTGTAGGAGTGATTATTTTGGCCTTATAGGCCTGTACGTCATACGTATAAGTTTGGATTACATGTTGGGTCGACCAAGGTCGAGTATTTTCCCCATGTTTTATTCTACTTATCTTACGACAGCCTCTTTGGCTCATTTATCTATGATAGTATGATACGAAAGATACGTTACATAGGTACTCGGCTGAGTAAGGTATCGGGTACCCATTGCGGCCCATCGGTTTGGGTCGTGACAGCGGGATCATGCAAAAATAAAGGAAAGGTTTAGACTTAACATACCTTAACCTCGTTGAGTCCTTAATAGCTTCCACGCAACTCTTCAAACAACTCCACTCAATCTACCATAGCATAAGGAGATTCAAAATCGGTGCTGAGTAAAGGCTAAGTCCATAACTTAAGCTAGTAGCCCATTGATGTAAATTTGGGCAGCATCTCCCCTGTAACAAGGGCCTTCTCCAATACCATATAACAACAGCCCAACAACACCAATCAATCTACACAACATCAAGTGCACAAACGTCACACACAAAGCTGCTATTTAAAACGACGGGTGACAAGCTTGGATTGGAACCAAACCCCAACTCTTTTTACCATCTCCCCTGTACTTACAATACTAACAATAGGTCCAGCATATAAACATATATATTGACATGACATTCCAACCTTATATCCTTCATAAATGTAATATCAACCAGCCCCACAAGATAAAAGAACGACATGAACAACTTCTAGGTATTGTGTGGTTGCTTCTTCTCCTAATTACAACATCATCAACATACTCAACATATTGACAAGCATAAAAACAATAAGAGCATTATAAACAAGCTATTCCCCACGATTTCCAGCCATATGAAGTCATATATACAACTCCAAAATAGTCCAATAAGAGACAACAAATTCTTATACAACTTCAAGTTCTATCTTATAATTTTTCATCCAAATAACTTAACCAACACATAGATAAAATTAATCCCAAGAAATAGGGTGTTATACATACCTTATATAATCTGGAAAAACTCGAACCAAAGCTTCCCTTAGCTTATAAGCACCCTTAATCACATCACAACACCATAAAGACTCTCTTCTTCACTTAGGCTAACTTTTGAGGTTAGGTTTAGGTAAAACACCATTGGATTGGACTTGTAACCCTTGAGAACTGTTAAAGAGGTGTTGAGAGGGTTTGGGAACTGTCCTTGGTCGAAAATGATAAAAAATAAGCCGTCCAAGCCCTTTAAAATGTTCTAGGGTCGTCCACCGCCTAAGTGGGTCCTATTGAGAGCTGCTTGCCCAGTCTCGTGAAAACACGAATATCTCTCTACTCTAATATCGTATCAATGAACGGTTTAATGCGTTAGAAACTAAACTCATAGATCTTCAATTTGGTAGGTATATCATCCCATAATTCCAAGTATATTGGAAGAAAAGGTCAGCTACATGTGACTTAAGTTTCAACACATTTATGAATGCAACTTGTGATGACTTTTTTCAACTTTTGTTCCGCAACATGCTAGACTTCAAAACATAATACATGACTATCATACGACTAAAATAACTCATAACATAATCTCCTTATAATGTTAAGCGCCCTAGTCTTACCCCAAAAATACATGTTATAACATTTCCAACTTCTAAGCCTTCAAACCCTCTTGGTACTTGGTATTGATGATCTTAAATAATTGTAACCTCTACATTAACATGATTAACTAACATTGTAAACTTTTCAAAGATGATTTCATTTCTGAGCTTACATCAATTGACTTACGACGTACTCTTACGTATGAAAACATGGGGTGTAACACTATTCCCCCCTTTGGAACATTCATCCTCGAATGTTGACTGATGCGCTTATCAGTCTCATAAGCTATAGCTCTTACAAATACTTTACTTGTCACGTCCCAAAATCGAGGAGCGCGCCGGCGCTCAACCGAGTGAACCCAACCGAGCAAGCCTGTTAGATTTCATTCTACCCAAACTCATCCATGAATAGAGATAGTACATATTATCATTAATTAGACGAAGATGTGTTCATGTCTACAATACCAATTCATTTTCAATAGTTTCATCATTTTTAAAGTCTCAAACGGACAAGTAATACGTCCACAACATAACATAGTTTTTCTTTCCCCAACATCAATACACAACCCACATTCTGTCTACGGAGCCTCTATAGATAAAGAAGAGTATAATGATAATGCCGGCAACAAGGCCCCGACTATACCTCAAACAGAATACACAAAGTACAAAAGATTCATGACCTCGGAATGAAGTGGGGCTCACCAAGTCAGCTGGGAAGAAGGTGCACTGCTATCACTGACCAATATCTCCTGCTATGGAACCACCTGCATCCATTGAAAGATGCAGCACCCCCGGCAAAATGGACGTTAGTAATGTCGAATAACACTAGTATGTATAACTAAACACCCTCTCAATAGAATGACAAATAATACAAATAAGATTATCATAATATCAATGAAAGCCTTAATCAACAAACATCAAACCTCAATTTAGGATCAAGACAGTGTTCAAATTAATTTCCATATCTCACATTGGGAGATTTTTAGTATCGATATACCATTGTCCACAATACCATTATTCACAATACCGGTATCACCGTA
>AWOL01S0021837.1:0-20065 GCA_000715115.1 Nicotiana otophora | reverse complement strand
AGGTCCTTTCATGGAGGATTCCATCATCCCACAACCCAACCTTTACCATTTTTAGCTCAACAATCTTTCTACACCCTTTGATAACACATGCATGTAAAATAACCAACCCTCTTGCCCATAAATTATCTTGCTTATTATCCATTTCTACACAAAATTCAAAATTGAGGGTTAGGGTGTAGACTCTTACCTCTAGGATGAAGACCTAGTGAGTTTCCCTTCTCAATCTACCAAAACTTGGGCAAGAATTGAAGAACAATTATTGGAGAATACCTTCTCACTCTAGGGAACCCTCTCTCATTCTAAAATGCCAGATAATAGCTCAAACGTGACCCAAAGAGTGTATTTAAAGAAAGAGGGTCGGGTTTTAAAAACCCAAAAATGGAGCTCCGGAACAGGTTCTGCGGTCGCATATGCGACCGTATATCGGTCGCATAATTGGTTACAAAATAGCCAAAAGAACTGCCTGTGTATGCGATCACTATGCGGTTCGCATAACTATTATGTGGTCGTATAATGCACCGTATAACAGTTATGCGGTCACATAGTCGATCGCATAGCTGCTTCCAGAATAGCCCTCACCTGCTCACTTCTGCGGCCATTATGCGTCCCATAGAGTGATTATGTGGTTGCATAATGGACCGCATAAATGCACATTTCCGGCAAAAACTTTCCTTTACTTTCCCGAGCATTGTTCAACCCAAAAAGTCCAAGCCGCGGCACGCAAGCTCGTATGCCTAGTCCGGCACCATGAAACATTATTTTATTTGCAAATTTTACCAGGCCTTACACTTAAGTACTTCAAAATTTTCCGGAGTGTTACATTCTCCCCCGCTTAGGATCATTCGTCCTCGAATGAGGGTAAAAATCCGTCATTAGCATCTTATGCAACTCAATTTGTTTCATACCACTTTCGAGCAACCCCAAATTTGCCTAACTCACAAAATTTCAAAACATTTCGCCAGAGTTTCCCTTGTAAATAGTCCTATCCACCTGTCAGAGGACCCCAAAAACACATCCTAACAATATATACGTATTCTAACGATGTAACATAATACAAAACAACAACAAATGTGGCCTCATAAGCAATATATATCCAGAAAGGAACACCCTTAATGCAAATTATTCACATGATACAAAATTCATAAAAAGTAAGTCTTATAATTCTTTCCTAGATCACAACTTTAAATACATGGTCATTCAAACAAATAAGGATACTTTTTCTTCATTTCTCCCTCAGTCTCCCAAGTAGTCTCTTCAACCTGTTGGTTTCACCACAACACTTTCACGGAGGCAATTTCTTTATTTCTTAATTTTCGGACTTGCCGATCAATAATAGAAACTGGAATCTCTTCGTAAGTCAATTTCTCATTTACCTCAATGGTCTCAACCGGAAAAATGAGTGTCGGATCTCCAACTACTTTCTTCAACATAGACACATGAAACACCGGGTGTACTAATGACATCTCAGGTGGTAGCTCAACCTTTTACGCAACCTTACCGATCCTCTGAATGATTTTGTACGGTCCGACATACCTCGGACTCAATTTCCCTTTCTTACCAAATCGCATTACCCCTTTCATGGGGGAAGCTTTCAAGAATACCCAATCATCTTCTTTGAACTTCAAATCCCTACGACGAACATTCGAATAGGATTTCTGATGACTCTAAGCAGTCTTTAACTGCTCCTTAATGATTTTAGCTTTTTCCATGGCCTGATGCACGAGGTCTGGCCCTATCAACTCTGCTTCCCCAATTTCGAATCACCTAATCGGAGATCTACATCTCCTACCATATAAAGCCTCGAACAGTGCCATTTGAATTCTAGCGTGATAGCTATTGTTGTAGGCAAATTCTATGAGTGGTAAATGATCATCCCAACTACCGTTGAAGTCTAGACCACAAGAACGCAACATATCCTCAAGCGTCTGAATAGTTCGCTCTGCTTGCCCGTCAGTCTGTGGGTGAAAGGCTATACTAAGATTCACCTGAGTATCCAAACCTTGCTGAAATTTCTTCCAAAAATTAGCAGTGAATTGTGCCCCCCGATCCAAAATGATGGAAACTGGGGTGCCATGCAACCTGACTATTTCTTTGATATATAGGTGAGCATACTGCTCCGTTGTGTCGGTAGGCTTAACGAGAAAAAAGTGTGATGACTTCGTGAGCCGATCCACAATCACCCAAATTGAGTCAAACTTGCGCGAAGTGCGCGGTAATCCTATTACAAAGTCCATATTAATCATTTCCCACTTCCACATTGGAATTTCTATATTTTGTGCCAACTCACCAAGCCTTTGGTGTTCGGCCTTCACTTGCTGACAATTCGGACATCTTACCACAAAGTCCGCCACATTCCTCTTCATATCATTCCACCAATAGACTTTCTAAATATCATGATACATTTTTGTAGAACCTGGATGCACGAAATACCTAGAAGTGTGAGCTTCAGTCATAATTCTTTCCCGGAGACCATCCACATTTGGAACACAGAGTCGCCCTTGGTACCTTAGTGTACCATCATTCATGCTAAGAGAAAAGTCCATGGTCTTATGTTTATGAATCCCCTCTTTTAATTTCACCAACAATGGATCGTTATATTGCTTCTCTTTGACTTCTACAACAAGCGATGATTCAGCCCTATTTTGCATAATTACCACTCCTTCACTAGAGTCCGCAAGTCGAACTCCCAAACTAGCCAATCGGTGAACTTCTTTGGCCAATGGCCTTTGATATGCCTCCAAGTATGCTAAGCTACCGATAGATTTTCGACTAAGAGCATCCGCCATAACATTAGCCTTCCCCAGATGGTATAAAATATCAATGTCATAATTCTTGATTAATTCAAGCCATCTTCTCTGCCTCAGATTCAATTCCTTCTATTTGAAAATATATTGAAGGCTCTTATGGTCTGTGAATATACCCACATGGACCCCATATAAATAATGACGCCAAATTTCCAATGCAGATACCACCGCCGCAAGTTCTAAATTATGTGTTGCAGGATAGTTCTTTGAAGGATAGTTTTTTTCAATGCATATATTGAAGAATATATTGAAGGATAGTTCTAAATTACCGCCGCAAGTTCTAAATTACCGCTGCAAGTTCCAATGCATATATTGAAGGATAGTTCTTTTCATGATTCTTTAGTTGCCTAGAAGCATAAGCTATCACCTTGCCATGTTGCATTAGTACACATCAAAGCCCGATTCTTGAAGCATCACAATATACCACAAATCCATCTATACAATCTGGTAGAGTCAACACCGGTGCCACAGTCAATCTTGCTTTCAATTCCTGGAAACTCTTTTCACAAGCATCTGACCATTGGAACTTAATTGCCTTCTGCATCAATTTAGTCAATGGAGAGGCAGAAGTAGAAAACCCCTCCACAAACTTTCTGTAATATCCAGCTAAGCCTAAGAAACTGCGAATCTCTGTTGGAGTTGTAGGCCTCNAGGATCAACCTTAATTCCCTCACTAGAAACTACATGACCCAAGAATATTACTGATTCAAGCCAAAATTCACACTTTGAAAACTTTGCATATAACTGGTGCTGATGTAGGGTTTGCATAACTACCCTGAGATGGTCAGCATGATCCTCCTGACTTCGTGAATATACAAGAATATCGTCAATGAACACTATCACAAAGGAGTCGAGGAATGGCTTAAAAACGCGATTCATAAGATCCATGAAGGCTGCTGGAGCATTTGTTAGCCCAAAAGACATTACTAGAAACTCAAAATGCCCATACCGGGTTCTAAAAGTTGTTTTCGGAATATCCCGCTCCCTGATCTTCAATTGGTG
This sequence comes from Nicotiana otophora, assembly GCA_000715115.1. Taxonomy (NCBI): domain Eukaryota; kingdom Viridiplantae; phylum Streptophyta; class Magnoliopsida; order Solanales; family Solanaceae; genus Nicotiana; species Nicotiana otophora. Next base: position 16,259 of record AWOL01S0021837.1, on the reverse strand, counting down.
ATACCCGGATCGTAAATCGATTTTGGAGAAGTACCTGGCACTTTGCAATTGCTCAAACAAGTCATCTATTATTGGCAATGGGTACTTATTTTTGATTGTTACCTTATTAAGCTGCCGATAGTCAATACACATTCTCAGTGACCCCTCTTTCTTTCTCACAAAAAGGATCGGTGCGCCACAAGGCGACACACATGGCCGGATAAAACCCTTTTCTAACAAATCACTCAATTTTTCCTTTAGCTCTTTTAGTTCTGCCGGTGCCATTCCTTTAGCTCCTTCAGTTCTGCCAGTGCCGTTTTATAATTCTCAAACACGTAAGCCTAGTCCGGCACCATGAAATATTATTTTCTTTGCAAATTTTACCAGGCCTTACACTTAAGTACTTCGAAATTTTTTGGGGTGTTACATTACTGCTGTCCTTTCCATCTAGGCAACAGTTTTGTGAATAAATCCATAGGCCAGGGCATTCCCCCTTTAGGCCTCTTTCTCACACCATGACTTGTGATCGGAATTCTTCCAATCTCGTAACTATTGCTACCTTATGTCATGCAGCCTGTACGACTCTGTCCTTATATGTGCGCCTATGTGACTCTTCTATCCTTTGACCTCCACTTTTTAGCCAATCTCTATTCCTCACTCTGTGAACATATACCGAATTATGACAAGCTGTCCCTCTAGGCATCTATACGTGTACTGAAGTTCTTCGCTCGGTACTTGTCAAACTTACGACTATTGCTATATCTTGTTTCATAGCCTCGGTTAGCTATGCATATGGATTTACTATATCTAAGTAGCTTATACTATACCATAACACTTACTTCAATTTATTATTATTGAGGTTTGCTACCCAACTCCAAGTTACTCTCTCGCTACTTATCCTATATGTATAAATCTATGTTTTTTAGTTCTTCCTCATTATTGTTCATCTTAAGAATGACGGCCTAATATCATCTCATACTTTGAAACTTTTGTCCGCCTATTGTTGATTCACCTTAATGTTGATCTATAATCTACCAGTGATAACTTGAAACCTCTTACATTGTCGTTAGGGCTCACGTCTCATCGGGGAACATCTGAAGTTATTTGCCTGATCCACCTAGGGACGATACTAATCTTCAATAACCATATTTCATATCATCCCAACGTGATTCATCTTATGTGGGTATTCTAATTCTATGCAATTTATGAAATGACTTCTCTTTGAATTATTACTCAATCGAAGGCCTAAATGTCATCCTCTTAACATTTATCACAATTATACCCTTATTCTCCTACCAGGGCAGCATTCCATATCTTCTAAATGCTCATAGTCTTAAACTCATCCGAGTTCATTCAAGCTATACTGAGCTTTTTATAACTTACATAAACCATCAGCTCTCTTGTTTTGATAGGTTTAATATCGAGGACTTACTTATTCTCGTCACCTTCTCACTCACCTTTTCTTATCCTTACTTTTGTCTACCTAAAATCTTGTTGCTCTACCATACTTTAGCTTGCGACCTACACATATATATTTATAGTACTCGCAACCTTCCTTTAACTTGCTACCACCATAGATTTCCTTATGTCATTCTGGAACTTCAAGCTAGACATCATATCATCTCTAACTCTTCTTTACTGTCTTAACTAGACCTCTCAATACTTGGAAACCATAGGCTAGAAGATATGTCACTGACGATACCACTATAATTTCTGGATACTGAATCACGATGCTTCTAGCCCTCTATCTAAAGTTTGGACTATTCACTACCTTCTGTACTTGAGTATCTCGTACCTTCTTTATCTTTACCTTACTTACCTTTAAATCTAGCCTCGTACTTTCTGTCTCTTTCATAACTATCCTTCCACATAGGTGGAATCTACATCCACAACTTGAAGCTTTACTATAATACTTGCACCTCTGGTGCATACACAATCCGGTGATAGCTTCATACTTACTCCTTATGAGGCTGGTACTTTTCCAACTGGCTTTATTATAGAGCCGTTATAGAATATGGCCGTTGTACTATCTCTATTGTACCTCAGATATTAAGAGTGATTCTACAATGTTCTGAATCATGATTTCTATAATTATCTATATCTAATAATCAGAATCTTGATTTACTTAGCTGATGTAACTCTTTAGTTTCCTATTCTTTATTAGCCTTTAAGTAGGCTTAAGCTATCTTCCGATCCGGGGCTCAGGGTATTAGTTATTACTTTCGCCTTTTGTGGGCGCTATGGAACATCCATAATATAATCTTCTAACAATTCAAGCCATTGTTTGTGAGGTGGACTCAATTCTTTATTTTAACTTAAACCGGAGTCTCCTATAGCTGTAGGACTGTCAACATATATGATGCGTGGATAACTTTGTAAATTTTCAAAGATGATTTTATTTCTGAGCTTACATCAATTGACTTACGACGTAGTCTTACGTACGAAAATACGGGGTGTAACACTGTTCCTCCTTCATTTAGTTTTAAAATTAAAATAAAATATTTCAAGAAAATAATATTCATAGTACTTAAATCTTTTATGATACAAGAAGTGGTACAATCCCAATTCGCTTGTCCCCACAATCTAGGACTCACATTTAGAATTTCTATTTGATAGCTTTTCGATATGAGTTTGGAGAAAAGCTCCGAGGGTAGTAAGTTTTAACGTACCTCAAATTGCTTCCAAACTTACCCCAAATGATCCAATAATGCCAACGAGTCACAATCTATATATACGAACTAAAATAATTTAATAACGCATCACAACAATACGAACTAAGCCAACTAAGTGTCTAACACTTAAGTCCAATTTCATAAGTTTAGAAAAAATCCCAAATTCATCATTTGAAGGTCAACCCTTGAATTTTAACTCTAAATCCTTCATTAAACATAAGTATCTAATTATTCCATTAGAATCTCAAAACGAGACCGTTCAGGTAAGACCCAACACTATTCATCATCCCTGCCAACCAACTCTTCAATTTCAAGACTAGTTTCTAGGGTTTCATGAATAGATATTTTAAATACAAATCTATCTTCATAAGTATACTCTACTATGTCCATGGAGTATAATATATAAGTTTGGAGTGAAGAGACTACCTTTTTGTCAAACCCTAGAACTTTGAAGATTTGAGTTCTTGAGATATTCTTCAAAAATCTATGAATTCCATGATGTTGGAGGGTTAAGAGATATAATAAATGAATCGAATCTATCAAAGAAAGGAATTTAATTCTTACCTTGAAGATGTATTAATTGTAAAGAGCTCCTCCTTCTCTCTAACCCCCAAGACCAAGTCCGAAATAATATAATTTCTCTCTCTACGAAATGCCTATAAAAGCTTTAGCTGTAGGTTTTAAATTTCTGATGCCAACTTGGATACCTTCGTTGCACTTCACTGCTTCACGCTGGGCTCCAAAATAATTGGATGCGAGGGAGGATGCGACACACCAACTACCGCATCAATCCCTGAAGCATGCATTTTTGGCTTAGTTGATCATCTTTCAAATTGTTCCCAACTTAATATGTGTTGTGACTTTGTCTCCCTTATTTAATATCCTTGTCTCCTTTGTCTCCTTGTTAGCCAACAACTTTTCTAATTTCTTATTCCATTTTCGTTGCCAACTGAAGGCTAGGATTTTAAATCCTTGTTTCTTATTAAATTTCATTTCTTCAAGTTAGTTACATACCATTGAGTTCTCATAATTTCAGCACTTATGTCATAGAAACTTGATATACTCCAAATGCATTTATGACCTTATAACCTCTACTAATTTAATGATTAACTATTGACATTATCCCTAAGCATTCTAATAACTCAGTTCCACTCGAATAACCATGTAGCTCAGATTTAATTGAATTATATCCTTAAGTCCAAAATCAGCCCGGATTAATTACAAAAATTCACGGGGCTTTACATTCTCCTCCACTTAGAAACATTCGTCCTCGAATGTAATTCCTTGGTCGTGTTAAAGTCCAAAAGCGTAATCTCCGAGTCTTTCCTTACTCCTTAACTCTTTAAGGCTTCGAAATTCGACTAACTCTCCAAATTTTTAAAAATTTTCGGCAGAGTTTTCTTTGTTAATAGGCTTATCCCAAAATTCCAACCTGACAGTGAGCCATAAGAATACAATACAAAAGGCCCCACACGGCCCTACTCATCACAGCTATATCAATGAATGCCTCTGCGGCTTCATGTATATCCAAACACCATTACATAGCCTCTCCCGACATCACAACAATAAAATTTATTACCATAAGACAAGTCTAACAACCATGCATAATAGATAAATCATTCACATCAGAAAATCGTACCGAATTCCAACTTATAAATAAGATAAATAATTTACTCACTTGTTCCATGTAATTAAAGCATGATAAATTCCAAACTCAAAATTTGAAGGAAACAGTCATACCTGAAGTCGCGAACAAGTAGGGGTATCGGATTTTCATATCTTCCTCGGCCTCCCAAGTAGCCTCCTCGACATCATGATTACGCCATAACACTTTAACTGAAGCTATGTCTTTAGTCCTCAACCTACAAACATGCCTATCAAGAATCTCAATCGGTTCTTCGTCATAAGTTAAACCGTCATTTATTTCTACTACCTTCAATGAGATGATGTGAGCAGGATCGAGCACATACCCTCGTAGCATCGTTACATGAAAGACAGGATGAACCAAAGTCATCGATGCAGGTAACTCTAGCTTGTACGCTACTTCACCAATCCTTTTCAAGATTTGATATGGACCAATGAATCTAGGACATAGCTTGCCTTTCTTCCCAAATCTCATAACGCCCTTCATTGGCGATACTTTCAATAACACTTGATCATCCTCATTGAACTCCAACTTTAGTTGATATACATATGTATAGATTTTTGGTCGGCTTTGAGCAGTCCTAAGCCATTGTTGAATCAAAGCCACCTTCTCTAAGGCATCATGTACAAGATTGTGACCAAGTAATCCTACTTCAGTCGGCTCAAATCATCCAATAGGTGATCTACAGCATCATCCGTACAAAGCCTCCACCCCCACCCCACCCTTACCTATTTTGTCTCCCATAGTGTTTGCCTAAATTATATATTTTCCAAGAAAAATATTTTCTACTCATTTACCAAATACTAAAAAATATTTTCCAAAAAAGGTTTTACACTCAGCAATCAAATATGGAAATAAGTGATAAAAACACTCATTTTGCAGGAAAACATACCAAACACACCCTATATTTTAACCTTTTACGAAATTGTTCTAAACTTCCTAAATCCAGAAAATGTACTTTGATCTTGCAAAGTTCTTCTAGAGGGTTAAGTTCATAAAGAGCCTTGATAAATGTCGGTCTTGAATTTTTGGACCAATTGTCAAATTAAGTAAAAGTAGCCTTAGTTAGGTTTAATGAAAATTAATTGGATAAAAATACCCTCTCCCAGAAGCATCTGAAGCTAGAATTGAACAACAAAAGATAGAAGAAGGAGAAGAGCGACAACAAAGAGAATAAGAACGAAAAAGGTGAGAGATTTTAGATCTGGGTTCTACAAAATGGAAGTTGTTTGTGGCTGAAAATATTTTACGGATTCCCACCAAGATTGTTATGTCATCTAAAACCACCGGTTAGGCAAAGCAACAACATTAACCAAGAACAAGATTAAATACATAATAAAGTCTAGTAGGACAACATAAATAAGTCAAAACAAGTGCGAAAATACATCAATAAAACCCCTAGAACTGGAGTTATGAAAGTTATCAACTACTACAACTGAATCACGATACAACTGTTTGAAACATAATATATGAATTGGGCGAAAGAAAAGTAGCAGTAATAGACAATGATAAAAGGTGACTTCAAGGAGCTGCGAGTGGATCAAAGCATCTCTACCGTGAGTCTTCAAATCAGCTCCTATGCAGTCTCTTGGGTCCTACTGGTGCCAGGCTCAGTATTTACACATACGATGTGTAGCAACTGTAGCATAAGTACAATACTCAACATGTACTGAGTAAGTATCATTGATTGACCCCAACGAAGTAGTAGCGAGATTTTGTTAAAAAGATACTCAGTTTACATAAGCTGTGCAGTTCATAAATACACATAATAGTAAGAAATTAAACATAGAAGTAGTGTATAGAGTATGCATAGTTCAAGCATAAGATAAATGCATGCTTTCATCAATTATCATTTCCAATTCATATGTCAATACATCTAAACAACATATATAAGGATATGCACAAAGAAGTATTTACATGAAATGCAGCAACAAGAGCCTTATATTACTAATGCATGATAAAGATTCAAACTTTATATTAAATCGATATTCTCCAAGTGCCAAACAACCCACGTGTACATCACCAACATAGAAACATGAGAGGATGACTCATGAGGAACGAATCCATATCCACATACAATAACAAGCACAGACAAGTCAACATAACCCGCACTAATAACTTAACGTGCTAAAGTCACAATTAAGTGTGAATCTCATATGAAATGTAAATATATATGTATAGTGCATGACTATATATAATCTGTGAGATTTAAAGATATGAGAAGAAAGAATTTCTTATGTATTTATTTGTGTCTTACATTATCCCTATTAATATAGGGTGTTTACATAGTACTAAATGCTTCTCTATCAATATGGGATACTATACGTACTAACTCTCTAACATATACATACTGACTCTCTAATATTTTTCCTCAAGTCGGTATATATAAGTTACATGTATCGAGCTTGTTACCTACGTAACTAATACGAGGACCAGCGGGGACTTGATAAAAATATCTGCAAAATGATCATTTGACTTCACAAACTTTATAACAATATCTCCTAAGAGCATCTTCTTTCTGATGAAGTGACAGTCAACCTCAATATGTTTAGTCCTCTTATGGCACAATGGATTTGACACAATATGAGGCGCAACTTTATTATTATAAACAAGTTTTATCTAATTGATTTCTCTAAATTTTAATTCTTTTAGCAATTGTTTGATCCAAACTTACTCACATATTGCCATATCAATTGATCGATATTCTACATCTATGCTAGATCGAGAAACTACATTCTATTTCTTGCTCACACCAAATTATCTCCTATTAAAAGATGATCCTACCCATCATCATCTGTGTATCTAACGATCTGCTTATGGCCTTGATCCTCGAATAAAAGTCCATTGTCTGGAGCTGATTTTATATACCAAAAAATGCGAACAACGGCATCCCAATGTATCACATGGATAGTTCATAAACTGACTTATAACACTCCCAAGAAAGAAAATGTCAGGTCTAGTCACTGTGAGGTTTAATTTGCCAACGAACCGCCTATATCTAACATGATTGCTAAGAAGCTCCCCTTGTCCTGGTAGAAGCTTAGCATTAGGATAAATAGGAGTGTCAACAGGTCTTTGGTCTGATGAGCACAAAACACACTTAAATTATGCTCTCTAATAAAATATAGTATATTATAATATCGTATCCATAGTGATTGGATTTAAACAGTATTCTTGCAGTTTCTAGCTTGATTGCTATCAAGATGATTAATAGTTGAGATTTATAAGATTTCTAACAAAAATTAACTACAAATCTAAAGCTATTGACAAATGACAATTGAAATAAGAAATAAGCAAGAAAGTTATTAGTGGGAGACAATAGGGTTTTGATAGGATAGATGCAAGATAATTGTTCAGGATCTCACTCTAGATAATTCACTTATAATGTTCAAGTGAGTCTCTCGAATTCACTCAATTATTAGTTTAAACATTCAATAAAAACTCTTCTCTCGATTAAGTCTTAACCTCACAAGATGAACCAATTTAAGCACGTGAAGATATGCAAGAATGCGTAGTGGATTGGTCTTTAGGAAAACTTCTTTTGATTATTCTCCTAACTAGGTTTAATCAATGATTCAACTAGCCTCTTTCGATTATTTAGAAGAATCTATGAACTCAACTAACAATATAATGCAAGGATATCACACGTTATGCCTCTCTCGATTATATAAACTAGTGAATATAGATGCAACAACTAAATCATCCAAAATAATTCAATCCATAAAACTAGAGTTATAACCCACAAACAATCATCAATACACCAAATCCATCAAACCATAAAGGGAACTACTCTATAGATATGTAGAAATTCATCACAAATAAAATTAAAGTATAGAAAAACATAAATTCAATCCAAACTCGGGTCTTGAGTGAGGAAGGAATGATGAAATCCTAGTGCTTGTGTTCTTTCCACTCCTTCTTAGCCTCCTTAGGTCTAAAGTATGTCAAAAGTCCAGAAAATAACGTTTTTCATGTATTTATACCAAGTAGGGTCGGGCCCAGACGAAACCACCTTTTCCTAGCTGAAATAGAAAAATAACTCTGTAAAAAATACACAGGCGCGCCGCATGAGGCGACGCGCCATGCGGGGCATTAGTGGGGAAATCCAAAGAGCTCAACATCTGTCAGGCAACCAAAAAAACACTGCTGCGGCGCGGTGGGCATCGCGCAGTGCGTCGCTTTAGTGACGTTTTCCAGAGAATTGGCAAATTTCAATTATGCTACTATTTTGTCTTGTGTAAGGATGAATTGGGCATCCACTTCATGTTCACACGTCACTTGCATGTCTCAATTTGGAGGATTCAATTCCTTAATATATTATGAGACTTTTGGCTAGCCATCATGGTGCACGTCTTCCAACAAGCTGTGATAGGCCATTTACATGGCCTTGAGCATTTTTCTTTCACTTTTTATATACATAAGCGGTACTCGACCCTCGAACTCGATCCCGTCTTAATTTATTGGGCTTTTACTCAGACTTCAAAGCTCCAAATAGCTCGAATTAGCTCCACCACATCTACATAACTCGGAATCACTCATATAAGGCATAAACACACACAATAAGTGCAAATTATTACCAATTAAAGCTCAACACAAGTAAAGTACAGTGAATTTGAGTGCAATAAGCGACTAAAATACGCAAGTATAGCCTACCATCAATACCTCACACTTAAACCATTGCTCATTCTCGAACAATCAAACTACACTTTTATATATACACGACCTTTCTAAACAACTCTCCTAACTCATCATACTAAGAATAATTAAAATAGATTAAGCACTCTAATGTAACATCCTCGCCTCAAGATTTGACTCAAAAGCAACATGCATTTTTCACAACCCGCTCACTTACTCTAATACAGAGGTCAATGACATTACCTTTCCTTAGTGAATCAAGTGCCCTCACACACAATGAAATTTAAGAAAAATTAGGAACTCAAGATAAAAAGAATTCGCTCACTCTCAGAAACAACATTCATGTGCCACATAAGACATACCATAGGCTTACCCGTAGTGTACTACTCAACTAATCGAGCTCATTCAGTCAAGGATCAAGTACGACTTTATTTGGTTGTAATGTAGGCTGCGGGATGGGTAGGATACGTTTGGATATAAGAGTGACTACACCTTCCTAAGAATTTTTAATACATACAAGTAACCATTCAAAAATCCACACTTATGTCCGAACATAACTCCACCTTCATATCAATATACATCAACTTCCTACTTCTTTGAGCAAAATTACATCAAGAGTTATGGTTAAGGAATGTTTTTTTCACAACAATACAACTATTATTTTTCTTTTTCAATTCAAGTGGCTGTTATGTTTTCAAAACAGTGCACCCTTCTTCTATTTCAATAGTTCCACTCAAAAGCCAAACCAACCACCCCACACTTCACTTTTACAAAGTTCATAACAAATTCAAGTGCTCACGAGAGGTAAAATAGATGGTCAATTCAACCGAATGGGTAAGGCTTGTAATGTGGTTGCCAAAGAAATAGGATTATAGGCTCAAAGGGGTTAACTACTATACAAAACAATTAGGTGGGTAATAGCATATACGTGGCTCAACCAAAAAATACCTATATCCCTTCCAAGACTGAATAAAACTGCCATTTCGCTTTGCAAACACACGGGACAAGTTCTAGACATCAAATGCAATGCACATAATATCACAAAACCTCACACCCACATGACACATAACTCACTTAAGATTGGACTATCAAGATACTCTAGTCAAAGTAGTTAAGCAAAGTTAAGATCATACAATTTAAGGTATTTATACAAAAGTCAAAAATTGAGCCTAAGTGTCTAAAGCACTCACTATTCTCAGGGAATAATAAAGTCAAGAGATATTGCCATCAATTCAACTCATAGGACAAGGTTTCCTACTCCTAAAAAATAAAAACTAACTACACCCGGTTCAAACAAAACCCTTGGAAAAGAACCACGGCATAAAGAAAAATCAAGGGGGAATTATTACATTACCTACAAAAGAAATTTTTTTTGTCATTTTGCTTCCGACTTTAATCCCACAAGAAACTTGTCGATGATATCCATCGTCGGGAAAAATAGAAAATTTCAATTTTTAATTTTGTTTTGTTTTTTTTTTCTATCTCTAACTACTAAAACTAAGCAAAAAAGAAACACTAATATACATACATACATACATACAAATATCCCCCACCCCACACTTAAAGTTATGGCATGTCCCCATGGCACACAATTAAAAAGTATAAGGTAAAGGAAACTTCCCTGAATTTTTTTCTTTTTCCAGAACTTATGAACTCCACCCCTAATTTTGAATTCATTCCTCGTTTTCGCTCATAGGGATTCTTTATGGAGCTCATTAAGACCAATTCTTCTTAGGATACCTGCAAGATCCACTCTTTTCTTTCTTTCTTGTTCTCATATTGAGCGGTGAATTACTCGTTCATGATAATCATTAACTTGTTTCTACATTCTTTCACAGGATCAATCCTTACATATTCCTGTTAATCCTCAAAAATAAAAACCACATGATCAAGGTTAGAATAAGAAAACAAAGAAGAAAGGTCAAGTGAATATTCCTCTGGTATATCCAACACTATTTGTTTCTCATTCTCTTCTACTAAGTGTTGCAAATGTTGAAAGGTGGATGAGGGTTTGAACTCTCCTTCAGTTTCTTCACATTCAACCACAACCTTATTTTCGATCATCTTAGTTGAATCAGAGTCCTCTTGTATCGTGGAAATCTCCCTCTATAGACGCTCATCCTCTTGGGTAGGCTCATTCTCGCAGGATATCTCCTCCATATATGGGTATCACAATGCCCTGAGCTTTCTGAAAGTATACTTACTATTCGACTCATTTGCATTGTTAGGTTCTTAATGGCTTTATCATTTTGCATAAACCTTTCTTCAACACTATTCATGAACCTATACATAAGCGCTTCTAAGCTACCATTCTCCTCCTCTCACTTTGCTTTCATTTCATTCAAAATAAGGATATTCATCCCAACCAAAGTAAGGATTGCGCCCATATGAATCCTCATACCTGCACGGACTAGAAACAGAGTGAGACTGTTCAAAATATGAACCATTGGAAGAATACATACCTGCTTGATAACCCATAGATGATTTTCACAACATTTAAAACACATAGCAGATCATTGATAATGTTCAGATGCCAACTCTTCAACCGTTTTTCTAGGCTGGTTGTACTCCATCTTCAACAGCAATTATAGTTCCATATCAAGAATATCGTCTTCCACTTGTCAGGTACTAAGAAAACAAATTCTTGAAAAGAAGTTAACTAACAAAGAAAACAAAATAAGAAATAGAAAGAAGAAATGAAAAAAAAAAAACAGGAATTAGCACCCAAAAATACTTTGAACACTATTGATTGTCAATCCCTAGCAATGATGCCAAAACTTGACGAGCGCAAAGGACACACTTAAATTATGCTCGCTAATCAAATATAGTATAGTATAATATCGTATCCACAGGGATTGGATTTAAACAGTATTCTCGTAATTTCTAGCTTGATTTCTAACCAAGATGATCAACAATTAAGATTTATAAGATTTCTAACAAAAATTAACTAAAAATCTAAAGCTATTGACTTAATGACAATCAAAATAAGGAATAAGCAAGAAAACTATCAATGAGAGACAATAGGGTTTTGATAGGATAGGTGCAAGATAATTTTTCAGGATCTAACTCTAGATAATTCACTTCTAATGCTCAAGTGAGTCTCTCGAATTCACTCAATTATTAGTTAGAACGTTCAGCAAAAACTCCTCTCTCAGTTAAGTCTTAAGCTCACAAGATAAACCAATTTAAGCACGTGAAGATATGCAAGAATGCGTAGTGGATTGGTCTTTAGGAAAATCTCTTTTGATTATTCTCCTAGCTAAGTTTAATCAATGATTCAACTAGCCTCTTTCGATTATTTAGAAGAATCTATGAACTCAACCAACAATATAATGCAAGGATATCACACGTTATGCCTCTCTCGATTACATGAACTAATGAATATAGATGCAACAACTAAATCATCCAAAACGATTCAATACATAATAAAACTAGAGTTATAATCCACAAACAATCATCAATACACCAAATCCATAAAACTATAAAGGGAACTACTTCATAGATATGGAGAAATTCATCATGAATAAAATTAAAGTTTAGGAAAACATAAATTCAATCCAGACTCGGGTCTTTAGTGAGGAAGTGTGATGACCCGATAAGTCATCACGAGTTTAAAAGCTTAATTATGTGTTTCGAAGACTCCAATAGCTTCCTTATGCCTTCCTCAATTTGCGTGCGCATCCGGGTGTTTTGTCGGAAGGCTTTTATGGTAAAAATTAATAAACTATGAACTTTTGCCTTAAAAATCTATTTGAGTTGATTTCGGTCAACATTTTGAGCAAACAGATCGGGATCCATATTTTGATGGTCCCGATGGATTCGTATCGTGATTTGGGACTGGGCGTATGTCCGAAATCGAATTCGGAAGTCCCTAACTCGAGTTATCGCTTTTTGTCGAAATTTTGAAGTTTAAAGGCTTAATGAATCTAAAGGTTTGACCAATATTAGACTTTGTTGATACCGGGTCCGTATTTTGGTTCCAAAACTCGGCAAAGGTTCATTACTATATTTATGACTTGTCTGTAAAATTTGGCGAGAAACAGAGTTGGTTTGACATGATTCGGACGTCCGGTTGTTAAAATAGGAATTCTAAAGCTTCATTAAAATTTTTATTTGATTTGGTGTTCGATTCATAGTTCTAGGTGTTATTTTGGCGATTTGATCGCGCGAGCAAGCTCGTATGATGTTATTAACCTTGTGTGCATATTTGGTTTGGAGCCCTAAGGGCTCGGGTGAGTTTCGGATATGCTACGATTGGATTTGGACTTAGAATTCATAGCTGATACATTGGGTTTCTAGTGTCTGCTGCATACTTCGCAATTGCGAGCAGGGGCATGGGGGTGGACTTTCGCATTTGCGAGATCTGGGGTCTCATTTGCATCCCCTCAGTTTCGCATTTGCGAACATATGGTTTGCATTTGCGATGGCAGCAGGAATATGACGGCCTCATATTTGCGATAGTTTATTCGCATTTGTGGGGTTCGCAATTGCGACATCTACACCTGATCAAAATCTATTTTATCTTGATTTTCAATTTCATTTCGTAAGATTTCAACCTAAAATCTTGGATTTTCATGGTGGAAATTGGGGGTTTGAGAAGAATTAGGAATTTTTGTAAAATTAGAATTTAGACCTCAAATTGAGATCGGATTTCAAAACAAATTACATAACCGGGCTCGGGGTTGAATGGGTAATCGGGTTTTGGTTCGAATTTAGGGTTTGGACCAAGCGAGCCCGGGAGTTGACTTTTTCAATAATGACCTAAGTTGAACCTTTTTCATTCGTGGGTAGTTCCCAAGGCTTATTTTGAATCGTTTGGTTGATAATTTGCTAGGTTTGGTCGGTTCGGAGGCTTGTTTGAAAGGCAAAGCTGTGGTTGAGCTTTGAGTTGATCTTTGGGGGCGAGGTAAGTGTCGTAGTTAACCTTGACTTGAGGGATTAAGACTTGTTTGCCTATTTGCTTCTTGTTTAAATGTTGAACACAACGTATATGTGAGGTGAGGAGTACTTATGCGTTGTTATTAGGTTAAAGCATGCGGCTAGGACTTGTTTCTTGTAATTTATCTCTTTCTTTGATCCTGATATCCATGCTTAGACTAGTTAATTGATAAATTGATCGTTCTTTCCGTACTTATGAACTATCTGTGATAATTGAGTGTTGTGTCTGAAGTTGAAATTAGTATTGTGGAACTATTGTTTACAAAAGACTTGATCTTGCTTATTCTATCTCTCTGTTGTTATATGTTCATTGTTACATGGTAAGGGAGAGTGTTAATGCACGAAGGGTGATGTCATGCCGTATTCGAGAGTTAATGCACGAAGAGTGATGTCATGCTATATTTGAGAGTTAATGCACGAAGGGTGATGCCGTGCCATATATAAGAGTTAATGCACGAAGGGTGATGTCGTGCGTATCTATTATTTCATTATAGAATTGAGAGTAAAAGCATGAATGGTGATGTCGTGCCGTATTTATCATTGTATGGTGAGATTAAGAGTAAAAGCACGAAGGGTGATGTCTTGCCATTATTACTGTTTCATGGTGAGGCTGAGAGTAAAAGCACGAATTGTGATGTCGTGCAACTTTATTCATTATGTTTTGTTCATTTTGTTGGTTGAAGGTTTATTGACTAATTCTTGTTATTATCTCCTGCTGTAGTTACCCTATCTTGTACCCCTTTCGCATGTCCCCTCCCAATTGTACTTGTTAATTCTTTATTTATTGTTATTTGGTACGTATATTTCCGTCTNTTCATGGTAAGGACGAGAGTAAAAGAATGAAGGATGATGCCGTGCCATTTTCATATCAATGGTTTATCTGACTATTACGTGATTTCATACATGTCGTAATTATTATATTTTCCCCCTTTTTGTATGCCCCTCCCAGTTTGTACGTTGTATTTCACTCTTATTGTTACTGCTTCGTATATAAACTTGTACATGTTTATTTACGTTGGTATCCTTTCATAGCCTCGTCATTACCTCGTCGAGGTTAGGCTCGACACTTACGGAGTACATTGGGTCGATTGTACTCATACTACACTCTGCACTTCTTGTGCAGATTTTGGTGCTGGTCCCAGCTGTCCGTGAGGCGTATCAGCTCGAATTGGCATTTGGAGACTCGAGGTAGATCTTCTAGCATCCGCAGTGTCACGCACCAAACTCATGGAGCGCGACCGGCGTTCAACCGAGTAAACCCAATCGAGCAAGCCTAATTTACATTAACCTCTCATCATTACTCGTATATGATTTACTATATAATTAGATCTTGACTTTTAAATCGAATACATTTGGCTAAATGTCCTACAATCTTTCTCATGATGGGTGCGTAGCCTCATAAATACTGTGAACATTTTACATGACAAAACTCAAATCCTTAATTATATTACGCACAATGTACATGGAGCTTCTATGACAATAAATACCTAACTAAATAAAATGAACTAAACCCAAACACTCACTAGAACTGTAGCGGGCTCACCATAAGCTGAGTAGTGAAGAAGATCCCTATCAAAGATCCATATCATCCCGTAGAAGTATACTTGCATCATTAAAAGATGCAGCACCCCAGGCAAAAGGGACGTGAGTACATGTGGAATAGTGCGGTAACTCAAATAAGAGGCAAATAAAATAAATCAAGAAACTACGAAATATCCCATAGAATCACATTTCAAGTCTTATTATACTTGCATCATTCTAAACCTCTTTTAGGATCAACTGAGCCATATGAACTATACGTGGAATACATTATATAATGCAATTGTAACAACATGTACAAACAAGGTCAATGAAAGTGGAACCTTCCTCTCTTATTTTACACATATACATTTCATCGACAGTCCTTAGTGTTCGTATATCATATTATACACCTATGCGTCTCATAAACCGTTCACAGACTTACTTAAATAATACAAATACCCCTTTTTAAGGGCTTGGAATACAACATGAATATGATGAATCATGGTAAGAANTTTGGCTAAATGTCCTACAATCTTTCTCATGATGGGTGCGTAGCCTCATAAATACTGTGAACATTTTACATGACAAAACTCAAATCCTTAATTATATTACGCACAATGTACATGGAGCTTCTATGACAATAAATACCTAACTAAATAAAATGAACTAAACCCAAACACTCACTAGAACTGTAGCGGGCTCACCATAAGCTGAGTAGTGAAGAAGATCCCTATCAAAGATCCATATCATCCCGTAGAAGTATACTTGCATCATTAAAAGATGCAGCACCCCAGGCAAAAGGGACGTGAGTACATGTGGAATAGTGCGGTAACTCAAATAAGAGGCAAATAAAATAAATCAAGAAACTA
>AWOL01S0021836.1:32604-48666 GCA_000715115.1 Nicotiana otophora | reverse complement strand
TTAAAAATTTAATATATATATATATATATATATATATTCACCTTCTTAGACTACAAGTTTTATTTTTATTTTAAAAAACAAAATTATATATTTATATATATATATATTTTAATTTTCTCAGATAAATTCTACTAAAAGTGAGATAAAAGTTTAAATATTAATATTAGATCTAAAAGAAATATTTACACTAAAATGATATAGAATTTGGGTGTGGTCAAAAATTAGTTGTTCACAACATGCCCCTCTTTGCTTGGAAACATAAAAAATTTTCAGGCAAAGAAAATGAACAAGGTGACTGATTTTTGACCTCACTATTATTTAAAAAGGAAAAGAAGAGAAAAGAAGAGGTTGTGACTGAGCCTTGGCTTTAGACAGTCTACATATCCCGGGTTGTAGGGGAATCAGGTCACGTGTAGTTTAAATAGAAGAAGAATAATGGAGTATTCTTAGATGGAGAGCCGAGCGAAGTTCCGTCGAGGTTCTGATCCGCGGTTCCTGCTATTACATAAAAATGAAAAGAAAATTACATAATCTTGAAATCTAAGAGTTACAAAATTCCTATCTAAATGCCATATGGAATCTTGTCTTGATTCTTGACTGCCTCCCTTATTGACTTTAGACTGAAAGTTGATGCTCCCGATGTAACAGACTATGAAATATTCTCACAGGTTTGTTTCTTGATCAGATGATGAGAAGATGGATCTTTAGACCCTATGTCTCCGCATGTATTATGTCAAAGATGGTTGCAGTTGGTATTGAGATCAAACGTTCCACTTTCTTTGGCAAGAGACGGAATCTTAATTTTTACACATCCAATCCGTATTTTGTAGAAAAACCTACAAGCCATCACAAACAAATAAAACGAACAAAAGTTTTCTGCCCCAGTTTGCATTAGAAAAGTTTTGTGAGTTATTGAAAACACATTAAACTATCTTTGCTATTGCAAAATAATGAATTGAAAAATACATGCTTTTTTTTTGTTGATAATAAGGGATGTCGTACCTCGTGTTAACCAAAAGGAAGGCAACCAGGGGATGTAGTACCCTGTGTTATCAATAAGATGGGGCTCGTGGCACTCTAGGATGCTACTAGGGAATGTCGGACCCTATGTTGGCAGAGAGTAATGCAGCCAGGGGATGTAGTACCCTGTGTTGGCAATGAAGTGAGGCTCGTGGCGCTCTGAGATGCTACTAGGGAATGTCGTACCCTATGTTGGCAGAAAGTAATGCAGCCAGGGGATGTAGTACCCTGTGTTGGCAATGAAATGAGGTTCGTGGCGCTCTGAGATGCTACTAGGGAATGTCGTACCCTATGTTGGCAGAAAGTAATGCAGCCAGGGGATGTAGTACCCTGTGTTGGCAATGAAATGAGGTTCGTGGCGCTCTGAGATGCTACTAGGGAATGTCGTACCCTATGTTGGCAGAAAGTAATGCAGCCAGGGGATGTAGTACCCTGTGTTGGCAATGAAATGAGGTTCGTGGCGCTCTGAGATGCTACTAGGGAATGTCGTACCCTATGTTGGCAGAAAGTAATGCAGCCAGGGGATGTAGTACCCTGTGTTGGCAATGAAATGAGGTTCGTGGCGCTCTGAGATGCTACTAGGGAATGTCGTACCCTATGTTGGCAGAAAGTAATGCAGCCAGGGGATGTAGTACCCTGTGTTGGCAATGAAATGAGGTTCGTGGCGCTCTGAGATGCTACTAGGGAATGTCGTACCCTATGTTGGCAGGAAGTAGTGCATCTAGGGGATGTAGTACCCTATGTTGGTAATGAAATGAGGCTCGTGGCGCTCTAAGATGCTATTAGGGAATGTCGTACCCTATGTTGGTAGGAAAATGAGACTCGTGGCGCTCTGAAATGCTACTGGGGAATGTCATACCCTATGTTGGCAATAAAATGAGGCTCGTGGCACTCTGAAATTCTATTAGGGAATGTCGTACCCTATGTTAGCAATGAGAAATGCAACCAGGGGATGTAGTACCATGTGTTGAACATAGGATATTAATTCCCTATAATGAACCTAAAAATAACATGATTACATATATATTGGAAGGAAATCAAGGATTTGAGAACTTCACTTGGTGGTGTTCGTCTTTCCACGAACTATTTCCTTAAATTGTTCTGTTCCTGTTCTGAACAAAGGAAGATTCATTAGTTTTAAAATGGTGGTCAGTATGTGGACTTGATTTCTTGGGTGACTTGACCTTGATTCCATTACACTTGTTAGAAAAACTGACTCCGTCGATGGTCGTGCAAATTCCGGGAGATTCTGTCTTTACTTTTTGGAGATTTTCTTTCTCAACATCAAACCTGACTATTTTGCGCCTATCACTATTTGTGTTTATGGTGCAAACAATCTTGCTCTCCAAAACAACTTTTAACTGAGTAACTTTTGTTGGCCATTGAAACATTGTTCAGTCCTTCAAGTTTTTTGCTCGTCAGGGAATATCAAAGTTGGCTTTATGCCTTTGCCCATACTGTTTATGCCCCGAAATTTTTGCTTCATATAACGGGAAACTGTAACCAATTTTGCGGCCTTTTCTTTTCTTTGCTTTGACAAAATTAGACTGAAAGGGACTCAAAAGATAATGCAAAAGAAAACAAGAAGGTGAACTAATAGGTATTACAACTCAATCAAGAAGTGTCCCCTTCAGAGAAAAATAAAAAAAAGACTTATCTGGAGGAATATACTGACTTCAATGAACATGACATGCACTTTGGACTGGATGCCTGATCCGTCTGAACCGTCTAATTCTCAAAATATGTTGTAAACTTCACTTTGAACCTGAGTTCTTTGTCTTAACCATGCTTGTGTCGGGATATATGAAGACCTAAATATATCAATGATGCCCTTTATGGGTTTTCACCAACTGGCCTATCTCATTTATCTTTCTCTCAACTCACCATTGCCTTATAGTGTCTGTGAAGGTTTTTACCAATAAGACTCTCTCATTTTATTTTTCTCTCTTTACAATGGCTGAGGCATCACCCATAGTATACTGACTTAGCATTCTCGAAAGTTGATCAGCGGGAACGGTAAAAAGGACTATTCAACTGAATTACAACTTTTGGAACCATTTTGATGGAACAACATTCGAAAATAAAATAAAATCATGCCCCGGTTTCTTTGAATACTGGGAAAATATGGATTTTTGTTTTTGTGTGACCGAACCCCAGAGTGAGGCTGCCTACGTATCGTTTCGGAATTAGGTCGGACGCAGTTCAATTAACATGAACTTGTTTTGATGATGATTATTTTTCATTCATTTTCATTTTTTATTTTGATTAAGTACATTGGTTCCAAAAGAGGGGAAAACAAAGAAGTATAAACAAGGATTTAAAGGGATAACTAGGGTTGACCAGTGTTTGGGTAGCGAGAATGATAGCCTTTCATCATCCCAACCTGAGAATGCTAAGTATAAAAATGCCTCAACAGAGGCATGTCAGACATAGTATCTCTTGACCGCATCTGCATTGATGAATATATCTGTCACCTTTCCTTCTATATCTGCCAAGTGTAGAGCTCCTTTTGACAATACTTTTTTGATGAGGTAAGGACCTTGCTAGTTCGGGGCGAACTTTCCTTTTGCTTCTTCCTGGCGAGGAAATGTACGTTTCAAAACAAGTTGTCCTACCTTGAATTATCTTGGGCGCACTTTTTTTATTGTAAGCGCGTGCCATTCTTTGTTGGTATAACTGATCGAAACAAATTGTGGCCAAACGCTTTTCATCAATTAAACTCAACTGTTCTAATTGGGACTTGACCCAGTCAGTGTCCTCGATCCCTACTTCAATAATGATTCGGAGAGAGGGAATCTCAACTTCAGCAGGTATGACCGCTTCAGTGTCATAAACTAACAAGTAGGGCATTGCGCCAACTGATGTACGAACGGTTATCCGGTATCCCAAAAGAGCAAAAGGCAGTTTCTTGTGCCATTGTCTAGACCCTTGGACCATCTTCCTAATAATCTTCTTGATGTTTTTATTCCCAGCTTCAACAGATCCATTAGCCTTGGTCCGGTAAGGAGTAGAGTTGGGATGCTCAATTTTAAATTGTTCACATACCTCCTTCATCAAATGACTATTCAAATTAGCAGCATTATCTGTGATAATGATTTTTGGAATACCGAAATGACAGATGATATTGGAGTGAACAAAGTCTACTACTTCTTTCTTGGTGACTGCTTTCAATATAATAGCTTACACCCATTTGGTGAAGTAATCAATTGCAACCAAAATGAATTTGTGCCTATTTGAAGCTTTTGGCTCGATTGGGCCAATGACGTCCATTCCCCAAGCAACGAAAGGCCAAGGAGCCGACATAGGATACAACTCTAAAGGAGGCGAGTGAATCAAATCACTGTTAATCTGACACTGGTGGCACTTACGAACAAAACGAAAACAATCCCGTTCCATAGTAAGCCAATAATATCATGCCCGAAGGATTTTCTTTGCTAGAACATATCCATTCATGTGCGGACCACAAACTCCTGAATTTACCTCATTCATAATCATTTCAGCTTCTTTGGAATCCACACATCTCAACAAATTCAAATCCGGAGTTCTTTTGTATAGGATTTCCCCACTCAAAAAGAAACCATTTGAGAGTCGCCTAATAGTTCTCTTTTGATCCCTATTAGCATGTTCTGGATATTCTCTTGTTTTTAAAAACTGTTTAATATCACGGTACCATGGTTCACCATCTGGTTCTGCTTCAATTGTATTGCAATAACCACGTTGATCCCGAATTTGAATTTCTAATGGGTCAATGTGAGTATTACCCGGATATGGAAGCATTGAGGCCAAGGTGGCCAAGGCATCAACTAATTCATTATGAAACCTGGGAATGTACCTAAACTCGATGGACTTGAACCTTTTGCTAAGATGCTCCACACATTGTCTATATGGAATGAGCTTGATGTCTCGAGTCTCCCAATCACCTTGAGCCTGCCGAATAAGAAAATCTGAATCTTCCATCACCAACAGTTCATGCACATTTAGGTTTATTGCCATGTTCAGACCCATGATGCAAGCTTCATATTCTGCCATGTTGTTTGTACAGAAGAAACAAAGCCGGGGCAGGGTAATGTTTCCCAGTAGGTGATACAAGAATTGCCCCAATCCCTACGCCTTTAATGTTGACAGCCCCATTAAAGTATAGTTTCCAAATTTGACTGTCATCTTGGACTACTTTTTCAACTAAATTAACCTCTTCATCTGGGAAGTATGTGTTCAAAGATTCATACTCATCACCAACCGAGTTTTCTGCCAGATGATCAGCCAAAGCTTGTTCCTTCATGGCAGTGCGAGTGACATAAACAATATCAAACTTTGTGAGCAAGATTTGTCACTTTGTCAATTTGCCAATTGGCATCGGCTTCTGAAAGATGTACTTCAGGGGATCCATTCGGGATATGAGGTAAGTTGTATAGGCCAAAAGATAATGCCTAAGCTTCTGGGCGACCCAAGTTAAGGCGCAACATAAAAGAGTGTATTTGGCCTCATAAGTGGTGAACTTTTTGCTCAAATAATATATTGCTTGTTCCTTTTTGCCTGTGGCATCATGGTGACCCAGAACACAACCAAAGGAACTATCCATTACTGACAGAAATAAAAATAGAGGCCTACCAAGTTCCGGCGGGACCAAAACAGAGGGATTTGACAAATATTCCTTGATCTTATCAAAAGCTTCTTGGCTCTCATCTGTCCACTTGATAGCGGCGTTCTTTTTCAACAACTTGAAAATGGGCTCACATGTGGTTGTAAGTTACACGATGAACATGCTGATGTAGTTCAACCTCCCGAGTAAACTCATGACTTCTGTTTTGTTCTTCGGGGGAGGCAGCTCTCGAATGGTCTTTATCTTGGAGGGATCTAACTCAATGAATCTTCTACTAACTATAAAACCCAAAATCTTCCCAGAAGGAACTCCAAATGCGCATTTGGCTGGACTGAGTTTGAGATTGTACCTTCGTATCCTTTCAAAGAACTTTTCAAGTCTTGCACATGGTTAGCTTGTGTTCTGGACTTAATGATCACATCATCAACATACACTTCAATCTCTTTGTGCATCATGTCATGGAATATGGTAGTCATGGCCCTCATGTAGGTTTCCCCTGCGTTCTTCAAACCAAATGGCATGACTCTGTAACAATAAGTTCCCCATGGAGTAGTGAAGGCGGTCTTTTCTGTATCTTCTTCATCCATCAGAATTTGGTGATATCCGGCATAACAATCCACAAAAGATTGGATTGAATGTTGGGTAAGGGAAAGTTGTCCTTTGGACTTGCTTTGTTTAAATCCCTATAGTCAACACAAACTCTAATTTTCCCATCCTTCTTTGGAACCGACACAACATTTGCTAACCATGTAGTATATCAGACGACCCTGATCATATTTGCACTTAGTTGCTTCGTGATTTCTTCTTTAATCTTATCACTCATGTCTGTCTTAAACTTCCTTTGTTTTTGTTGGATTGGTGGAAAATTAGGGTATGTGGGAAGTTTATGAACCACTAAATTGGCACTCAAACCCGGCATGTCATCATACGACCAAGTAAATGCATCTCTCTACTCGAACAAAACTTGAATTATGGCATCTCTAGTATTTTGTTCAGTATGAATACTTATTTTTGTTTATCTGGTTTCTTCAGGACTTCCCAGGTTAATTGCCTTAGTTTCATTTAAGTTAGGCTTAGGCTTATTCTCAAATTGATCCAATTCCCTTTTTATTTCCTTAAGGGCCTCATCTTCATCATACTCAACTTCTTGATTCATTATTTCGAGATTAGACATCGTTTTAAGATCTAGGCATGAATTCTGCGTGCATGTCATGTTTTTAAAACTGGGCATTAACAAAATCGAAAATGATAAGAAATTAACAAAAAATAGGGAAATGAAAAGACAAAATTTTACTATGAAACTAGAACTTCATTTCATTGAATTAGAAAGGATAGAAGGGTTAACATCAAAGAAAAGTAATTAAACTAAAATATCTGGATTACAACCCTTAAAATAATTCAAATACAGAGAAAACAACAAAACAGACTACCAAGACTCCTTCCTGATGGGAAGAGGAGTTGCTTCCCAGTTGTTGAGCGAGGTATCTGGACTAATCAACTGCACACTTGCACGGCTAGGGCCCTTACCAACTTGAACCGTATTGATCTCATAGAAGATCTCCTTGAGACCCTGGCAAACTTCATCAATGTCATCCTGCGTAGAAGGATTTTGGACTTCTTCAAATTGTGGCTTGACAAAAGAGTAGGCAATGTGAGGGATTGGTTTGGATAGATTCCAACTATTCTTTTTGCGGGCCTTGGCTCTATCTCTGTCAGCTGGTGTTTGTTTAAAACCCAAGCCAAAGGTATCTTTCTTCAAAAAAAGAGCAATGAGGTTCACAATTCCCTGCAGAGAGGATCCTAATCCTTTTCCTGGTTCATAGCCGTTCCTCAACATCAGCGAAGCTACCATCATAGATGTGGCTGAAAGACGGGGATGCAGAATTGGTTTTACTTCTTCCACTTGGTCTACCTCAATCATCTAAAATGCTTGATATATGATGGATTCACATCCTTCCTTGGACTCGATACATGGAATGGACGGGTCTTTATAGACGGATGAGTCGTCCTCTCCATGAATAATAATTTCTTGCCTGTCATACTCAAATTTGACTATCTGATGTAGGGTGGATGGTACAACTCTGGCCATATAGATCCACGACCTTCCAAGAAGAAAATTATAGGAAGTTTTCATATCCAACACTTGAAAGACAATGTTAAAATCAACCGGGGCGATTGTCATGGTGAGTTCGATTTTCCCAATAGTGTCTCTTCTTGAACCATCAAAAGCTCTGATACTGACATTACTAGTTCGAATTCTGTTAGTGTCAATGTTCAACTGTTGTAGAGTAGAAAGAGGACATACATCTACACTTTAGCCTCCATCAATCATGGCTCCTTTTACGTAGTGCCCTTCACATTTGACCATAAGATGCAAAGCTCTATTGTGCTCAGCCCCTTCCTCAGACAAATCATCATCGCTGAAAGCAATTTTATTTACTTCAAAGAATCTTTCAGCCATTTTTTTAGCTGATTCACCGTTGTCTTTTCTGAGACATATGCCTCGTTCAGAGTTTTGATCAACATACGACGGTGCTCTTCTGAGTGCAAAAGCAAAGATAACAAAGATATCTGAGCAGGAGTTTTCCTTAGTTAGTCAATGATTGAGTAGTCTTGAATTTTCATCTTCTTAAGGAATTCCTTCGCTTATTTTTCTGCAACGGGTCCTTTCACTGGCAAGTCTTCCCTGACTTGCTTAGCTTTTCTCAATTCCTCTGGTGAATAGCACCTTCGAGAGCGGGTCAAGCCCCCCATTTCATCTGTTTCTTTCACTATCTCTTTTCCTTTGTATGTCACGACAATCTTGTTATAATTCTAGAGAATAACTTTTGTGCTTGTCATTGGAAGTTGTACAACAGGTCGGATCACAACTGGCTTTGTTATATTTCTCAAACCATTATTCGGAACAATCTTTTGAATGCCCCCAGGGATGTAAAGTTTTGGCCCATCCAACTGAACCCCAACCTTTTTTGTGCTTCCAGGGACATAGAGAATCGTTTTTTCAGAACCTGCCAAGTTCAAACTAGAACTCGCACATTTCACAATCAACGGTGCCAATTGCGATGGGCTTACTGTCACTTTTGGTTCTTGCCCTATGGTTCCAACAACCATCTCTATCTTGCCAGACTGCTTATAATCCTGATCATCACAAATCATCCTAATAAAATGTGTATTATCATGAGCTGGAAGTGGATTGTTTGTGATATTAGGAGTATCCTCATTGTTTGTTACCACAATTGCCTTTGCTTCAATCAAATCTTCAATGGATTTCTTTAATGTCCAATAATTTTTGGTACTATGACCTTGTGTGTTAGAGTGATATTCACATCTTGCATTTGAGTCAAACCCTTTTGAATTTGGATTCACATAACGCGGCATGATAGGTTCAATCAACTTCAACTGCATCAACTTTCGAAATAGGCTTGTATACGATTCTCCAATTGGGGTGAACTCTTTCTTTGGATCTTGTTCTTTCACATATTCTTGTCGGGGACGAGGATTATATGATTCCTTAAAATTCGTCCGGAGTTTATGGGAACCTTGTCGAATCGGTGCCCGCCATTGTTGGTGATTGGGAGGCCTAACATAAGCCTGAGCATTAAACACTTTGTATTGTTGCGGGGGAACTGAGTATCGGGGACCTTGAGGCGGATAGTAATGTTGAGGAGAATTGGATTGTCCTTGTTGGAATTGCACATAAGAAGTAACTATTCCTCTTTGAACTCCCCCGAACCCAGATGCCATCATGGATCCTTCCTCCTTCTTTTTCCAATTTCCAAAACTTCCTGACCCACTTTGAATTGATTGCGTGGTCGCCTTAAGGGCTGTCTGACTCACAATTTTGCCCGACTTCATGTCATTCTCAACTATTTCACCAATCTTAATCACCTCAGCGAAAGGTTTACCAATGGCGGCCAACATGTAATGGAGGTAATCGGGATCCTGAGCTTGGAGAAAATAGTCAATCATTTTTGCCTCTTTCATTGGTGGTTTGACCCTAGCAGCCTGCTCTGTCCATTTGATTGCGTATTCTCTGAAACTTTATGTTGGTTTCTTCTTTATGTTGATGAGAGAGTAGTGGTGGCACTATATCAATATTGTACTGAAATTGTTGGACAAAATCTTGAGCCATGTAGTTCCAAACGTGCCAGTGAGAGATGTCTTGATCTATGAACCATTATGATGTAATTCCCATTAAACTTTCCCCAAAATAAGCCATGAGTAATTCTTTGCCTCCTTCTCCCCTTAATTGGTTACAATACCTCTTCAAATGGGCCACAGGATCACCATGACCATCACACTTGTCAAACTTGGGGGTCTTAAAGCCGGGCGGTAAATGAACATGGGGGAACATTCATAAATCGTTGAACGAAACACTTTTGTGGCCTTCCAAATCTTGTATGTTTCTCATGGTTTGTTCCAAGCTCTTCATTTTTCTGGTCATTTCCTCTTGTTCCATATTCTTTTCGGGCTTTTCGATCTCAACTGGGAACATGTTCTGAGGAGTATGCTTGTATGAATCTGGAACCTTGAAAGTTAGTTCTGTAAAGTAATGTTGATCATCATGAGCATTCAGTTGTGGATCATTGTTGAGCTTATGAGCGAGAGCCGGTTGGAGAATAGTGAAAGTAGGGACAATGGGTACAGTAGGTGGGTCATTTCTGAGGGGTACGGTTGGAGGATGTGGAATGGAGGTACTAGGGATAGTGGGAAGGATAATGCTCGGATTGAATCCAGGTTGGTACAATGGGTTACTTGTTATGGAGATGGGCACTTGATTTGCAACTGACACATTATGAAAATTATTCGAAGTCCCTATGGGTAGTGGGGGCGGTGCCTGTCCATTCACCCAAGCTTAGTACATCTCTACCAATTGTTGTTTCAACACTCTTACTTCTCCAACCAGTCCCGTACCTTGTTCGACCAATTTTCCATGGACATCATCATTATCTGACTCATTCTCACTGTTGTTTGCCATTCTATTTTTTCCTTTTGATCTCGTGTTGTAAGAGCGAGTCTCCAGTTTAAACCACAAACCAACCACCTCTGTTTAACTTTATCTTTATAGATGAAAAACAACAAACGTGTTAGAGTTAGGCATTTTACAGATATTAATCACACATTGTATGCCATGCTCCTAATGCCATTTTCATTTCTAGAATGAGTTTGGAAGGCTTCATGCTTCATCCCAGCTTATTGGTTTATTGGTTTATTTTCATCTTGAATTTAACACTCTTTTTTCTTTCCTTCTTTTTTTTAATTTACTGTTATTATGCAATTTTTCAGATTAATTATGGTTATGATCGCATCCGATGTCATGACGCCGCATGCATCATACCATTACGTAGTTCAGGGAAAAATAATAATAGTCTTGGCTTTTTTTTTTAAACAAAGCGAAACAATTCAAAATACAATGACAGAAAGGACATTACATCGAAAATGACTTAACAGACTCTGACAAGACTAAAAACAATAATTTAAAAGACTTGATAATGACTCAAACTAGAACATAACTGCTACATGGAAAGTCCTAACAACTACGACTATGTTTCAACTCCACAATCTTTTTCTTTCAACCACTAGAACATCTACTCATGGTGGGGCTTGCCCTGGCTGACCTCCCAATGTACAGTACATCCTCTCTAACTCTACTGCAAGGTGACAGGCAAAAGTAGGTACATGCTCCAAAAACTTCTCATAATCTATCCCTTGGCAGTTCACATAACTTTGAGCGGTATAAACAGCCAAATCATGGACTTGCTCTTTGAAGTACTAAAAATTCTGGTCTTGATCTTGTAACTGCTGCTGGCGAGTGGTGGCTATCTCTCTTATGTGGCCCTCACGATCTAAAGTTGACTCCAACTGAGCCCGAAGTCTAGCCTGCTCGAGTCTTGCCTGGGCCCTCTCCCTATCAAAATCTGCATGTTGGTATTCTCTATTGTACCTTCTTATTTCTTCCAATTGTGCATGGAACTGAGCTTCCGAACGTACCCAACGGGCCTTCTCTCTCTTGGACTGATCCCTCTCTTCTTCAAATTTTGTTACTTGGCGATCCTTACTAGATTTGGCCTCCTCATTTAACTGTACAATTGTTTCCTTGGCTTTGTCCAATGCCTTTTCAGTGTTTTCCAAGATGGCATCATAATCTTGCACCTTTTCCATCAGTCTGACAATGGTTTTTTGATCTTTCCAACTTCTAGCTGGTACCTCAGAGACTTTCTTCATCTGTTGAAGTTGGGCACGAAGGGCTTCATTTTTGCGGATCAGACTCTTTTTTTCCCCTTAGGCTTTTTGTGCTTGCAAGTCTTTCTCAAAATTGAGGTTTCTCAGCCTCTCTTCTAAGGCATGAATAGTTGCTTTGTATGCCTTTTCCCTTTCACCCCAGGCCAATCGTTCTTGGATTTTATCATCAAAGGCTTGAACATGCAGGCTTTTTGTGGGACTTTTGGGATCGGGCTCTAGATCATCATCCACGTAAGACCTCTTCCCAAACCAAATAGCATAACCCGGATCTACCTCACCTCTCGCAGGATCTGACACCTGAGTATCATCTTTCAAGTAGCGACAACCATTCCAAATTTGCTGGATTAAAGCTTCGTGGAGTGGGGCTTCGGGGTGTAACTAAATCACTTGCACACTCAAATCTTCATCCTCAGGCACTACTTGGTACCTTCCTAGCTGTCTTAGAACTCTCTATGACGCATACGGCTGGACACTTCGCAAACCCAACAACAACAAATAACCTTTTAGGGCCAACATGTGTTTCACCTCTCTTACCGGGAGCCATCCCAAAGTCCACTCAATTTGACTTGCATTTAAAGATCTTAGGTGGGATATCCAGGCTTTCACCCCTTCTAGAGAGTTGTAATATTTTACTCTTTCTTTGTAACTCTCAATGAAATTGTCCTTGCTCGGATCATAGCTCATGAACTTGGGGTGATGCCGGAGATGCTCAATCAACCACATTTGTAACAAAATATTGCACCCTTCGAAGAATTTTGCCCCAGACTTACACAAAGTGAACACTCGATAAATGTCTGATTGAATGATCGGGGCAAGAGTGTGATGCTCTTTGGTAGTGAGGACCTATACAACCCTGGCTACGCGGGTATCAATTGTTCGCTCCTTGTTTGGGAAGACAATAATTCCCAGAAACGCCACTGTGAAGGCAAAGCGATGATGAATCTGCCATGTGTCTTTGTTTTGCTTGTTGTTAAGGCCCTTTTCACGCATTTCAAACCCATTTGGCTACCCGAACCTAGAGTACAGGAAGTAGAAAGAACAACACCCTTCGACTACGTTGGTCTTTCTGATTTGCTTACTGATGTTCTGAAGATCGAAGAATCGGTGTACAGAGTGAGCCCTCGAGAATATAAGCTTCTGATTTCTCAAATCCCTGCCAAACCCGGAATATCTATCTATCTATTCTAAAGTGGGAGTAAGCTCAAAATCGGAGAAGCGGAAGACATTGTGAACGGGGTCCCAAAAAGTCACTAGTGCCTCAATCAAATTGTCCCGTGGTTTAAATTTCATAATATCTGTGAGGGATCCTAGGTTCTTGGTGACCCATTCATGACCATCTTCTCCTAAGTTATACTACCACATCTGAAGCTGAAGTGGAGCCTCATCTACAACCGTCAACGGTGTGTTCTGGACAGTGCTCATTTTGCACTTATGGGTGGTTAAGATTAGGGTTGACACTAGTCTCAAAAGACATAACCAATGCACTCGCTTTGTAAAAAAATCTTTTGTAAATAACTCAATTTTAAGAAAAATCAAAGAGAGGGTGGCTATTTTGCAATTATGGCCCCTTCGTACTTTCAAGGATAGCTTTAGGGCGGAGGAAGGGCATTATGGCAAAAGTAATGCCCAATTGACTAACACGTCCGTTCTTGCAAGAACATCCTTTCGAGAACATCCGGTGAGAATCAGACCCGCGTAGTTCGTAAATATTTCAGGAGTAGGATGACATTTTTTGAAAAATTCAGGCTTATTTTGTAATAATCTTTTTGGGATAAATACTGAAATTTTTCGAAAACCGAGTAAATTTTCTCTCTCATATTTTCTTCCTTCTGGTTTTCCCTCAAATTTTTATTTTTTAATTTTTATTTTTAGAAACCGGTCAACATGCACAAACCAAATCAAACATAATGCACAAGTAGCACATAAGATGCATCAGGATGGTCATCTAATTCTCGGGTACACCAGTCCTAGACGGACCCAACCCCTGTGTTGAGTCCCCAAAGTCAAATGCACATGATGCAAGCAAACGTTCCTACTAGGGATCCGGCGTGAGGCTATGTTATTCTAGGTTTAAATCCTAGGGGAAGTGTTTTAGACCTGGCTTACCCAAGCAGACAGCTCGAGCCGAGGTGGGGGCAACGTACCGAGAGCACGGAAGTCTACCCGGCCTAGTTACTGACCCAGCCTCTTTCTAATTGGTATGACGTCTAACAGAAAATTAGGCCACGCGCACGTGTGCACCATAAATTCAGAAGACTCAGAAGGGAGGCGTAAGAAGATAATTTAATACAATTCAAATAATATCAAAGCGGTAAATAAGCGACAATTAGCACATTAGATCCAAAAATACAGTAATAACATCAAATCAATAAAGCCAAGTATATATCATCTTATAAGCTCGAATTATGTACCACGAACCAGAAGTTCTGGGTTCTTATCCCTAGAAGAGTCGCCAGAGCTGTCACACCTCCCTTTTCCCTAGGGATATGGAGTTTTTCCAATTTAAGTGACATTAGTCGAAATGGGTTAATTTATTAGATTCAGAGTCGCCACTTAGGATAATTTCTAGTGTCCCAAGTCACCGGTTTATTTTAAATGTCAAATCGAGGAAATTTGACTATGTTTTACGGTCCGCGAACACAGAAGACCGGGTAAGAAATTCTGTTAACCCGAGAGAGGGTGTGAGACACTCTCAGATTCTGTGGTTTTAGCACAGTCGCTTTAATCATACCTGGCTTAATTAAATTATTTAATTACTTATTTTAGAACCTGTGTACTTTTACCTTTTTACCGCTTTTAATTGCTTGATTATTCGTAATTATGAAATTATCTCGAAACGAGTCACGCGTACGTGTACACAATTCATAACACTTAATTATTTAAGAAAGCTTGGCCAAAGTCGTGCGAACGCGTATCTTGATTTATTTTAAAAATCGTAATTATGTCACGCGAATGTGTACACAATCACAATGATAGATTAAGTCGCGCCTGGAGCATTTTCTACGAATATTTATTTTTTAAATCAACAGAATAAGGCATCCAACACATAATACCCAAACCACTTAAAGAAGATGAAAAGTAAAGTAAAATACTAGTAGAATAGGGAAATGTGAATTAAAAGCAATAAAAAAGAACCATCTAAAGACTACTGCACCCCACCCAATTTTAACTTCTCAAATATATCATGTGAAGCTTTCATTGAGTGAGTTTAAAGCTGCCTCCTTTTATATCCTAAAGACCAAAACTAACTAGGTGATTCAAATTCACTACAATAGGTATCTAAACAAATCAATTAAACCAGCAAGATGGCATGGCAATTTAGTGCCCCGGACAACTAGTAACATTCAAGCACATGAAAATAATTAAATGAGAACAGGCACTTAGAAGCAATAAACAGGACCCAAAACCAACACATAGTTTAAAGGACTAGAAAATTTCTTTAACCAAACACTACGAAAGAACTTTTAAAAGAACAACTAAAGCATAAAATGTCTTGCTGGGCACTCATCTTTAAGAGCTTTAAACCTTTTTACAAGAGCAAATACTCCAACATTTACACACGAGAAACAAAGCGAGATTAAGCAAAAAAATGGATGAAATGGGCTCCATGGCACTTTTGAATTAGACTCTAAATTCCAACAATCATTTATCAATTTTCAAGCAAAACGCAAATTACTCATCATACTTAAAGCTTTAATGAGGCCAAATATTAAAGAGACGGAGATG
This sequence comes from Nicotiana otophora, assembly GCA_000715115.1. Lineage (NCBI taxonomy): Eukaryota > Viridiplantae > Streptophyta > Magnoliopsida > Solanales > Solanaceae > Nicotiana > Nicotiana otophora. Next base: position 33,077 of record AWOL01S0021836.1, on the reverse strand, counting down.
AACCTTTTTGTGAAGATTTCAACAAAATCACAACTATAATCTACTGATTTCAAAAGCTAGCAATGCTAACTTTTCTAGAACCACGAACTCGGAACCGCGAACGAAATCTCGAACTCCAGCTTCTCGCTAATTAACTTAACTAAACAGTTTTAAAAATGAATATTTACTCTAAATGAACAATGCTCTTTCTTCTTCTCTTTACTCAATTCTCTTTATACTTTCGCCCCTCCCCCCCTAAAAATTCCAACGATCATTTATCAAATTTTAAGCAAAACACAAATTACTCATCATACTTAAGCTTTAGTGATGCCAAATATTAAAGAGACGGAGATGAACCTTTTTGTAAAAATTTCAACAAAATCACAGCTACAATCTACTGATTTTCAAAGTAACTTTTTTAGAACCACGAACTCGGAACCGAGAACGAAATCTCGAACTCCGGCTTCTCACTAACTTAACTAAACAGTTTTCCA
>AWOL01S0021836.1:12766-25029 GCA_000715115.1 Nicotiana otophora | reverse complement strand
CTTCCAAACGGCTCGAATCTAGTCACAATTAATTTGATTCAGCCCACAAAAATTATAGGAATTAATTCCATATCAAAATACTAATATTTTCCAAAAATCCGAAATTACACTCAAAAATCGCCCGTGGGTCCCACATCTTGGAACCCGACAAAAGTTACAAAATATTAATGCCCATCCAACCACGAGTCCAACCATACAAATTTTACTAAATTCTGACATCAACTCGACCCTCAAATTTTCAATTGAAGTCTTTGAAGATTTCTACCATTTTCAACCCAATCTTTACCCATTTGAACTCAACACTCATTCCATAAACCTTATTGATACGTATAAATAATACTATTACACCCAAGAATCATACACTTAATCATCCATCATTACCCAAACTCGAAAATAAAGATTAGGGGTTAGAACCTTACCTCTTTGATGAAGAACTTGAGGGATTTCTTGTTGGATTTCAAGCCTTGGACAAGAATTTGATGAACAAGACACTTCATCAACTTCCTCTCTTTATAACACTCTCACTTCTCTCTAACATCATCATATAATTGCCCCAGAATAAGCCCTAAAGCCTATTTATCAAAATGGGGTCGGGTTATGATAATAGAAAAATTAGCCCTCCGAAAGCAGGTCTGCAGTCGCATAATGGACCACAGAATGGGTATGCAAGCCGCAAAATTGATTGCAAAATCGGCGCCCAAAACTGGACTCTTCTGGTCCATTCTGCGACCAGTTTTGCGGTCGCAGAAGAAGTTTTGCGATCGCATAACTGGTCGGAGAATTGCATTTGTCCGGCCTTTGGTAATTTGGTCATAACCTCTTGTAGGAATGTCCAAATGACGAACGGTTTGAAGCGTTAGAAACTAGACTCAAAGATCTTTCATGTGATACATAATACAAAATATAAAACTTCGTATCATGAGAGGTATAGACATTTGAAGTTAGGTCTTGTGCGTACTTACTTGAAACTTTAGTCTTATGAAATTTCCAACTTCTACATTCGATGCCGAAACCTATCGAATCAAGTCTGATTGACCTCAAATTTTGCACATAAGTCATAAATGACATAATGAAGCTATTCCAATTTCCATAATCGGATTCCGACCTCGATATCAAAAAGTCAACCCCCCGGTAAAACTTTCCAAAAATTCAACTTTCGGCATTTCAAGCCTAATTCCACTACGGACCTCCAANTCCCAATAATACTAGCACATAGCCTCAACATGAGTTTTAATATGCTTTTCAGCTCAATTTCTTTAACTCATAAAATCGTATANTATCAAAAAGTCAACCCCCCGGTAAAACTTTCCAAAAATTCAACTTTCGGCATTTCAAGCCTAATTCCACTACGGACCTCCAAACAATTTTCTGGACATGTTCTTAAGTCCAAAATTACCATACATAGCTATTGGAATCATCTGAATTAAATTCCGAGGTCGTTTTCATATAAGTGAATATCCGATCAACTTTTCCAACTTAAGTTTTCAATTATGAGATTAAGTGTCTCATTTCACTCAGAAATCCTTCCGGACCCGAACCAACTAACCTAATAAGTCATAAATCAACAGTGAGGCATACATTGAGCGGTAAATGTGGGAACGGGGTTATGATACTCAAAACGGCCTGTTGGGTCGTTACATTCTCCCTCACTTAAATATACGTTCGTCCTCGAACGTGCCAAGAGTTGTTCTTAACCTCCAAATCTCTATTCCACCTTACCACATACATACCCGGGGGTAATCTCACGTCACCCAATTCTATATAGGAATGACCACACAACATAACTGAAAATCATTAATTCAACCTTAGCACAAAAACTATGGAGCCAATTTTCTAACACCTAGAATTCTTTTCAAGACCCGAATCTCACATCTACACACTGTATAAGCCTGAACAAGTTGTATCCATCTATAACCATAATCCCAGATATAATCACATAATATACTACACAACTCGCATACTCGTAGCATCATTTCTGATCATAGTAACTACTCAAAACTAACCAAGTACTAGTATAAAACCCCGCATTCAACAGATTCTCATTTCGAAACCTTCGTACATTGCCAATGATGAAAGAAACAATCAAAACTCATAACCACTCATCAGATCAACTATCCATGGATCTTTCTCGTCCCAAACAGAACCATAATCCTCTCCTAAGTCGACTTTCAATAATATCCTCCCGAATATACCATAATCAATCTTGATAGTACCCATTCTAGGTCCAATGACCTTATATTATTAAACACAACTATCTCATAGACACGCCACATCAATATAAATCGCGCAATAAGTGTACCCAAATATGGGAGATGTCTCAAGGAAGAGAACCGTATTGCAAGTTTAACAAACACCACTATAACCGCAATGTTACAACCAACTCCTCAAATTTCGTGAAGAGGATAACCGTAGGTGCATGTGCACAATTGTAAAGGAAGGAAATTAATTAATCATATAAATTATCATAGAAATAAAATTTCCACACATGGCACAGACAACTCACATGCTAATAATATGAATCACCCGGCATGGTCACAGGCCTCCAGTCCCAGCATATCATACATGAGCAATTAAACAAGTACACTTGTATATATGATAATGAAATAAGATTCTCATGCTCCTGGACTGGTAAAAAACATAACACGCCATAGTGTATGCATGTGCAAAGTCTGCTATCACACTTTAAATCGATGATTTAACGCAGAAATAGTAACTACCTCATTTATTCGGGGGAATTAACCTCTTTGTAACCTCAAATGTAGACCAGATAGTTTTCAACAAAGGTACTAACATAAGAAACTCTATAACTTTACGCTTAACAGTCAACTCTAAGCATATCATAGCCTAAGCATTCTTTCGAGTAGGAATACTTGCCCCGATATCCACACATGGGCTCAACCTCACATATATGTGCACTCATAGCATGTAGCTATCATAAATAATTAATGCAACTAGTGCCTCCACTGGGCTTTAAATAAAACATTCACCTCAAATAAGTCATATCCCCGAAACAATATACTTCTGAGAACTCTCAGTCTCCAAATTCATCGAACACATGAATCATCGTAAATGATCCCAACTACAGCACTAAAATGACTAACACATCTTCCATTCACGATAATCCCATGGGGAATACTTTCATAATTCTTCCGTTCCACATAGCAATAATTTGAATATCAACAGTCTATCAACCAGGTGAGTACTGCAATACCGATGAACATCCGTAAGTCAAAACATAACGCGCCTTCTGAAATGCGAACCTTTCTCAGGAATTACCAAGCAGTTATAACACCCATCGAAATATCTGAAACTAACCACGCTGTCCAACATTCGTTACCTTCTCTTCAAGACTGAACTGTCACCCTGTACATATAAATCCTAATCCCGCACAACACACCACATCTATTATGCCATCATGTGAAAAACACAAGAGTCCATTTATCAACTTTTAGTCACCAACAATTTACATACTCTATTAGTTTGAAACTGTTCTCTTGCTCCTTTCTAGGAGAAAATCACAATAGACAACATGTTCTCCACACCGGTAGAAAAGTATCCGATTCAAACCATGGTAGAAACCATCGTGAACACTTTGAAATCCATCTGCACATAACAAAGCTATTAGAATGAAATTTCTCTAACTAGATCAAACCACGTAGGTCACCAAAACCCAAGGATATTGCCACCAAAACATTTGTAAAGTCTTATCATGTCGTAATTACCCAAAAGATCGATCCTACCATTACCACACCGGTCTAGCCTACTACCCAATTGTCCTATTTCTCCGAGTCCTTTTCGAATTTGCCTTTAAATTGATACTTCTCCTTGCTAAACACTATGATATTTAACCACAACTCACCCCACAAACCTTAGCATAGAACCACAATGCCCTACGACCCTTAAGAAACTGTGTTCTTCTTAAGCACCTCTATAAATACCACAACTGTAACACTCACTCTGAAAATACCTTATGTGAGTCTAAAGCCGTTTTATTCACCTTCCTGATACCTAAATATAAAATCCATAATGATATACAAAAATACCACAAGTCTTGACTCCATCCAAATTAAATCTCAGATTTTAGCCGCAAACAAATCAGCCAAAATTTTTCAATTATTACATATAAATCTCAAATCCATTAGAACTTTCTCGAGAATTACCCCTTTTGTTCAAATCCACATTACACTGCTCAAATGTGCCAAAGGACATGTGCCCCATTAGCACAACAACTCTCAAAGAAGTAATTCTACTTTAATACCACCTATCAAATTCATACTCCGTGCACACTATATCGTTCATAAATAACAACTCACTCATCCCACGATTTTCATATACTCATAAGTGCAATATAACTCGTATCCAGGAATTTTCTTACTAGAGTCATTCTCGAACTCCACCTCTACAAGTCATCACTGATTCCCAAGTAAACCACAGACCAAAACATAATTTTGACACATAGCCATGAATTAAATTGCCGATAGCAGACTCCCCCACTTGGCTCAAAGACATAAATCAAAACATTAGATAACTCACAATAACCATACTCTCTTACTGCCATAATGCTGCAGTCAGTTCAATGGAAATTCTTCTCAAGCTCATGTGACACCAACCATAAAATACTTCGATCATCCTCTAAGCTCGCAATCATTCTCTTGTCACTCAAGTCAAGTTTCTCAGTCAGATTCAATTTCAAATCTCCACACATACGCCTTGTTGGCAGAAAAGAAACTCTCCACCCCCATATAAGGAACATTACCAAACATATGAATCCAAAAGCACAATTTACAATTGAAGCTACCGAGCTTAAGCTGCAGTCTAACCATGGCCTCAAGTCCTCCATATTGGCCCATCACCAAAACACAGAATACATATTTCAAACGTCGTTCATGGAATCACAAGCTGGTGATGCACAGCTGATACGGAGCGCTCATGTGCTCATACTAATGCGTGGAAGGAATTCAAAGAGTTATATTTCAAGCTGAATCAATTCTGCACGATAAAGAAAGAAAGATGGGAAGTATATATCCTAAATGCCCTGTAGCCTCTCGAAGATAAGTATGGACGTCATCATACCGATCCGCAAGACTCCACTAGACACTTGCTCATGACTTGTAGAACCTATGAACCTAGAGCTCTGATACCACCTTGTCACGACCCAAAATCCAACCAGCCGTGATGGAACCTAATCCAACCCGCTAGGTAAGCCATCTTTCAACTATTCAATTTCAATAACAATTATTAAAGAAATTTAAGAAAATAATTATTTTAACCTTATACATTCCCCAAGAACTGGTAGTACAAATAATGAGCTTCTAAGAATAGAGTATACAAAGCGAAAATGAAATAAATACATAGTCTGTTTGAATAGTACATAAACAGAGTTTTTATAAATTTAATGCTACCATGAACAAGAGGCAGCTACAACAGGAACGCAGGTACATCTTCAAATCCCGCAACCATCGAACACAACAACAACATCAGTCAACATCTGCATGCAATGTGCAGAAGAGTAGTATCAGTACAAACGACCCCATGTACTGAGTAAGTAACAAACCTAGCCTTAGGTTAAAAGTAGTGACGAGCTTCTACCAAGATCGGGTCCAAATCCACTAATCCACAACAGTTAATAATGACATAAAGCAAATAATACCATAAGTAACTCAAAGATAAAATGCTCAGTCACATCATGATTTCAAAAATAATAGTTCCTCCTTTCAAATACATCAGTGAAAACCCAAATCTTTTGCCAAAGTTACCAAAAATGTGAATAAGTTTGAAAACAGAAAATTTTCCAAAATCCTTTCAATAATAAATTAAATATCTCATTTTCTTTTCAGATAACCATTGTAAAACAAATGCATCACTATGCCCATCTGTCAACATGTGTGAGAAATCATGAATAATGTGATACCGTACAGCATGAAGAAAACACATCGCTATGCATATATGTCATGTGTGCATGTCAATGCAATGTATCTCAGAGATTGTACTCATGTACTCACACTCTCAGAATACTCAATCTCACTATCTAACATTGTCTCTCACTATGCTCAGCACACTCAATCACTCTGGGCTATACAATACCTGCTGCGGCGTGCAGCCCCATCCTTGTTTATAGTCGACTGCGCTCACTGGGGGTGTGTACAGACTCATGAGGGGCTCCTACAGCCCAAGTGCTATAAGCACGGATAACTCATGTGCTGCACGGACAACTCACGTGCCATAATATAAGCCAATAAAGCTTGCTGCAGGCGGGCAACCCCGATCCATATAATAGTAATAATATATATAAAGACAACATGGCATGCTGCGGCGTGCAACCCGATCCCAAAAATATCCTCACAATCAGGCCCTCAGCCTCCCTCAATCATCAATCTCTCAGTCTCTCTCTCATGGGCTCACAATGTCATGAGAATAGCCCAAAAATGATGATATGATGTATCAATAAATAACAACAGAGACTGAGATATGATATGCAATGAAATGAATATGATTGGGTATGAATTTTCAACATAACCAATAATTCACAGCAATATGACCTCTGTGGGTCCCAATAATACTAGCACATAGCCTCAACATGATTTTTAATATGCTTTTCAGCTCAATTTCTTTAACTCATAAAACCGCATGGAAAATACCAAGATTATTTAACTATAAAATTCCACAGAAACAATTATATCATAATTGCTATAGTGCACGCCCACACGCCCATCACCTAGAATGTGCATCACCTCCCAACAATTCACGAAATACATATATTAAGGGTTCATACCCTCAACTCCAAGATTAGAAGAGTTACTTACCTTGAACAAGCCAAATCCAATATTGAGCAAGCTAAGAAATGCTTCAGAAATTCCATTCTGCGCGTATCAACTTCCAAACGGCTCGAATCTAGCTATAATTAATTTGATTCAACCCACAAAAATTATAGAAATTAATTTCATATCAAAATACTAATATTTTCCAAATATTCGAAATTACACTCAAAAATCGCCCGTGGGGCCCACGTCTTGGAACCCGACAAAAGTTACAAAATATTAACGTCTATCCAACCATGAGTCCAACCATATAAATTTCACCAAATTCCGACATCAACTCGACCCTCAAATCTTCAATTGAAGTCTTTGAAGATTTCTACCATTTTCAACCAATCTTTACTCATTTGAACTCAACACTCATTCCATAAACCTTATTGATACGTATAAATAATACGATTACATCCACGAATCATACTGTTAATCACCCATCATTATCCAAACTCGAAATTGAAGATTAGGGGTTAGAACCTTACCTCTTTGATAAAGAACTTGAGGGATTTCTTATTGGATTTCAAGCCTTGGACAAGAATTTGATGAACAAGACACTTCATCTACTTCCTCTCTCTAGAACACTCTCACTTCTCTCTAAAATCATCAGATAATTACCCCAAAATAAGCCCCAAAGCCTATTTATCAAAATGGGGTCGGGTTATGCAAATAAAAAAATTAACCCTCCGAAAGCAGGTATGCGGTTGCATAATGGACCGCAGAATGGGTATGCAGGCCGCAAAATTGATCGCAAAATCGGCGCCCAAAACTGAGCTCTTCTGGTCCATTCTGCGACGAGTTTTGTGGTCGCAGAAGCAGTTTTGCGATCGCATAACTGTTTTGTGATCGCATAATTGGTCGCAGAATTGTATTTTTCCAGCCTTTGGTAATTTGGTCATAACTCCTTGTAGGAATGTTCAAATGACAAACGGTTTGAAGCGTTAGAAACTAGACTCAAAGATCGTTAATTTGATATGTAATACACCATATAACACGTCGTATCATGAGAGGTATATACATTTGAAGTTAGGTCTTGTGCGAACTTACTTGAAACTTTAGTCTTATGAAATTTCCAACTTCTACATTAGATGCCGAAACCTACCGAATCAAGTTCGATTGACCTCAAATTTTGCACACAAGTCATAAATGATATAATGAAGCTATTCTAATTTCCATAATCAGATTCTGACCTTGGTATCAAAAAGTCAACCCCCAGTCAAACTTTCCAAAAATTCAACTTTCGGCATTTCAAGCCTAATTCTACTACGGACCTCCAAACAATTTTTCAGACACGCTCCTAAGTCCAAAATCACCATACGGAGCTACTGGAATCATTAGAATTAAATTCCGAGATTGTTTACATATAAGTAAATATCCGGTCAATTTTTCCAACTTAAGTTTTCAATTATGAGACTAAGTGTCTCATTTCACTCAGAAATCTTTCCGGACCCGAACCAACTAACCCGATAAGTCATCAATCAACTGTGAGACATAAATTGAGCGGTAAATGAGGGAACGGGGTTGTGATACTCAAAATAACCTGTCGGGTCGTTACAGTCAGTTTGGTAATTACTCAAAAGGTTTAAAAAGGAACTCAAAAGTATTAAATTTAAAAGTAAAGACCTTTTTATTGATTTAAGCCCTAATTCATGGTTTTTCCAATTTTTTATCTTGTCCGCTAGTCTGCTAATATCTCCCAAAAGCAAAGAATATTTAATTCTTTTTACAAATACAAAGAGAACTACATTCTTCTTCATAGCAGCAAATTCAAAGTTCAAATTGCAGGTTAATCATCCTTTTTGTTCCTCCATATCAAAAACTTTATTCTTTGACTCAAATTATTTGTGCTTGTAAGTAACGTATAATAGATTGTTTTGATTAGTTTTTTGCAGGGATGGAGCACACATATATATAGTTTTCTTCAATATTTATACAATTTTACCTGTTTATAAATATTTACTGTCATTATATTATTTTATAAAATATTAAAAACTAAATACATAGGGCTTACGCCCCACACCTCGGGGCTTACGCCCCGCTAAGGCATATGTAAAACGCTTCGCCTTACGCCCACGCCTTTTAAAACACTAGTTTGATGTGATTTAAGGCTTCGACTAAGTTCGTATGATATTTTTACGGACTTATTGGTATAATTGGTTGAGGTCCCCCGGGCCTCGGGTGAGTTTCGAATGGTTAACGGATCAAATTTGAACTTAGAACAAAGCTGGGAATTGTTGGCTACTAATGCAATCGCACCTGCGGAAATTATCACGCAGGTACGAGCTCGCAGAAGCGAGCCTAGCATCGCAGAAGCGTGAGGTCCGCATAAGCGGACGAAACCTCGTAGAAGCGATAGAATGGTCGCAGATGTGGCCTGGGCTAAGGAGGGACTGGACCGCAGAAGCGGACGCTTCTTCGCAGAAGCGAAGGCAGTCGCAGAAATGATAGCTTCACCGCAAAAGAGGAACTGCAGATGCGGTTAAAAAAATTCCGCATAAGCGGAACCTCTAGACAGTGTACAAAAACAGAGGGGTCCGAGATTTTCTCATTTTTGGACATTTCAAAAACGGGATGAGGCAATGTTTGAGCGAGAATTCATGGGAAATCTTGAGGTAAGTCACTTATGATCATTGTTAGTCAATAATATTGAATTATCATTGATTATTATGACTAGATTATGTGTTTTTAGGTGTAATTCGAGGATTTGGGCCTAGGGATTTGAAAATAAGATTTGAGGATTTGAAGGTCCAGTTGATGTCGGAATTTGGTATGGTTAGACTCGTGGCTGAATGGGCGTTCATATTTTGTAATTTTTGTCAGTTTTCGAGACGTGGGCTTCACTGGCGATTTTTGAGTAGAATTTCGGATTTTGTTGGAAAGTTAGAGCCCGTTTGGACATAAGACATTTTTCCTTTTTTCCCCAAAAAAATCACTTTTTTCGAAATCAGCGTTTGTTCATAATATGTCCAATTTTCACTTGAAAATGCATTTTGGAAATTTTCGAAAATTTTAAAAACTTCGTAAAGCTATTTTTCAAAATTTTCACTCAAAAAATTCACAAAACTTCAAAAACAACCCAAAATTATATTCATGTCCAAACACAACTCCAAATTTCAAATATCATTTTCACTTAAAATTGTTTTTCCCTTATTTTGGAATTTTACAATTCTTATGTCCAAACGCACACTTAGTATTTTCATATGGAATTAATTCTTACAATTTGTATTGACTGAATCGAATTAATTGTGACTAGATTCGAGGCGTTTGGAGGGTGATTCCCGAGGAAAGGGCATATTGGAATAAAGAATTACACGGTTTGAGGTAAGTAACACTTCTAAACTTGGTTATGAGGGTATGAACCCTGATTATACGTATTATGTGATTTGTTTGGAGGTGATGCACATGGTAGGTGACGGGCATGTGGGCGTGCACCATAGTAATTGAGACTTAAATAAATTCTGTGGAGTTGTATAATTAGAGAATCATGTCATTATCCACATAACCTCCACGTGTTAGAGGAAATTGAGTTGAGACTCATGTTAAAGATCATGTTTAGGCTACGTGCCGATATTTTGGGACCCACATGATCGTGTTGCTGTTGAATTATTTTATTAAATTTATAATTTTGTACTCAGTCATATCTATCATTTGCATATCATATCTCAGTCTCTGTTGTCATTCATTGATACATCATATCATCATATCGGGTTGATTTTTATGTCATTGAGAGCCCGAGAGACTGGAGATTTTGAGTGATATTTATGGGATTGGGCTGCATGCCGCAACATGTTTTATTTATTTATGCCTGGATATGGCTATTATAACGTTTGGGCTGAAGGAGCCCCTCTGGAGTCTGCACCGCCCCAAACTGAGCGCGGTTGATTTATATTGAGGGATGGATTTTCCCTGGACATGGATCTTGTCCGAATCATTTATATCCGGGGATGGATCTTCCCCTAGGCTGGATTGGCCTTATACAGTACTGATTGACTGATAGTTAGTTGATGTATATTTATACGGGATGGATCTTCCCTGGGCTGGATTGGCCATATACAGTACTGAGTGATTGAGTATTTTGAGATTTGTGAGTGCACGAGGTTTTCCACAGAGGTGCATCACATACAACATGTACATTGACATGTAGATATAGAGATGTCACATTCCTCATATCATTCAGAATTTATCTATTTTTATTTGTACTGAGTTAACTGTTGAACTTGAAAGTATGCCTACATTTTTGTACTGTTATTTCTATATTGGACTGTACCTGTTGAGCTCGTCACTACTTTCAGCCCAAAGGTTAGTTTTGTTATTTATTGAGTACATGGGGTCGATTGTACTCATACTATACTCTGCACTTCGTGTGCAGATCCGGGTACTTCCGGACACAATGGTTGCTAGTTTTTGGAAGATTATCTGTTGGAGACTATCGAGGTAGTTGCTTGACGTCCGTAGACCTTGACTCTCTGTCCTTTCAGTTATTTGTACTGTTCTACATTTTCAGACAATATTTGTACTAGTCAGACTATGTTATCATTTAGATGCTCATGTACTCAGTGACACCGGGTTTTGGGAGCATATTTATATCAGTATGTGTGGGTGTTTTCTATTAAATTTAAATATTATGTTTTCAAACTTAAGAGAAATAGTGTTTTATTGAGGTTATCGGCTTGCCTAGTATTGAGATAGGCACCATCACGACATGTGAAGTTTGGGTCGTGATAAATATATAACAAAATAGTTAGACATGTCACATACCAATAGTTTAGAGTAAGGTTGTCCAACGGGATGGGCCCATGTTAAACGGGACACGGGATGGGACGAGATGGCCATTTCGTCCCGTTTATCCCATCCCATTTCATCCCGTTTCGTCCCGTCCCGCCCGTCCCATCTGTCCCGTCCCGTCCCATCCCGTCCTACCTGTCCCGTCCCGTCCCGCGTCCCTTTTTTTTGAATTATAGCCGTTGGGCAACGACTATAATTGCAAAAATAGTCGTTTCCAACGGCCAAAAACGGCCATATTTGCCCCCCCCCCCCTCCAAAAAAAAACACCCTCTACACCCCAAACTTTTAATATAATCCCTATGTTTTTAAATTTCAAACCGAATATCTTAAGTATATTCGTTGTGTATTTTTTCACTTGGATTGTAAAGTGTCTATCACATCTGATATAGGTCGTAGTCCTAATGGTTGTGATTATTTAACTGTTACATGTCATTGGGTTGATCATCACTTGAACATGCAAAAATGTATTATTGGTTATAAATTTGTTGATTCAAAACACACTGGAGCATATATTGCAACTACTGTTCTACAAATACTTGATTTTTATGGACTCATTGATAAAGTTTTAACTATCACCTTAGATAATGCTTCTGCTAACACAACTGCAGCAACTAGTTTAAGAACTAGATTTTGTCCAATTAATCCGGCAATTTTTCATGTTAGATGTGCATG